>APFE031064300.1:469388-496893 GCA_000404065.3 Pinus taeda
TTCCAAGCAAGACCTTTTCGATCACAAAGAAAGCCTCCACCGTAGCCTTCCAGATAACGGAGGAGTGCTTCGTCTTCTTGTCCTGACTTCGAATCCAATCTTTCAAGGGCATAGGGTCAATGTATTTTCGTTTTATCACCCTTGTCCAGAGATTTTCTACCGTTATAAGTCTCCAACCTGACTTGGCAGCCAAGGAGAGACTGAACTCCGGTAGCCGTTTTATACCCCAGCCACCCCATTCTTTAGGTCTAGCTATCTTCTCCCATGCCACCCACGGAAGAACAGATTTCTCACTTGAGCCAGCCCATAAGAATCTACAACACAACCGTCTAATTTTCTCCAAAATGCCTCTGGGGATCCAAGTAAGGGCAACCCAATAGACCGGGATTGCTAATAAGACTGATTTTAATAGAGTCAATCTACCTGCTCTTGAAAGCCATCTAAAACTCCAGTGCGATATTCTTGCTTCTATCTTTGCAATTAACCAATTCCAGTCCACTTTTTTGTAGGCATCCGGTTTTAACCAAAATCCCAAGTATTTAAATGAGGAGTCCAAAGATTGAGTTTGGAATGGAAAAAGATTTGTCATTGCATTGCATTCTCTCCTATTGAAACCTGCCACACAGACTTGTGATTTCCCAGAATTTATCAGCATTCCAGAAGCTTTCATAAATAGATCAAAAATATCTTTAAGCTCCTTCAATTCATTATGAGAACCATTAGAAAAAATCAATATATCATCAACAAAGAGCAGGTGAGAAATATAGAGGTTGATGGCAACCTCTATACCTTTTATCTTGTTTGATCTTCTGGCACTGTGAATCAACCTGCTGAGACCTTCAGCCACCAGCAGGAAAAGGAGAGGAGAGAGGGGACATCCTTGTCGGAGACCCCTTTGACTTTTGAAAAAAGGGGATGCAGCCCCGTTGATCAGGACCGCAAAACTGACATTTGTGATACATCCCATAATCCAGCTTATGAAGGAATAATTAAACCCCAGATGAGTGAGCAATAACCGAAGGTACAGCCAACTAATTCGATCATAAGCCTTGGACAGGTCAATTTTAAGGATCACTCCTTTCTTCCTCTTTTGTTTGACACTGTGGATGACCTCTTGGGCCACCCCAATAGCCTCGTGGATTTGTCTTCCTTCAAGGAAGCCGAACTGCTCCATAGATATGTTTCTGGACAAGATGGGAACGAGTCTGGTTGCTATTACCTTTGCAATGATTTTATAAATGCAATTGCAAAGCGAAATAGGCCTAAAATCTTCAAAAGACTCCGACGCATCTTTCTTTGGAATTAGAGCGATAAAGGTAGAATTAAAAGGTTTATAAATTTCTCCTCTCAGCCTAGACTCTTCCACAACATCAACAATATCAGATCCAATTAAATCAAAGAAATGGAGAAAGAGTTCAACAGTCCATCCATCAGGACCGGGACTTTTGTCCTTTCCCATAGATTTCATTGCAGCCTCAACCTCTACCTTGGTAACAGGGGCTGATAATTCATCGTCCGCACCCTCCTCAGTGAATCTTGGAAAACATTGTGCTGTCCTTATGATTTCTGCAATTGTAGTCTCTCCAGGGTCCGAGAAGATTCTCTGGAAATGTCTCAGACCCAAACACGAGAGATCTGTGAATGATTTAACCTCCCTGCCTTCTTCATCTTTTAGACTCCATATAGTATTTACCGATTTTCTACCTTTAGCAAAGTTATGGAAAAACCGAGTATTTTCATCTCCAGCTTTGAGCCAAATAGCTCGGCTTTTTAATCTCCATTCCTTTTCCTTTGCCAGAAGAATTTGGTTTTGTGCTTTTTCAAGAGATAGTATTCGGTCTTTGGAGGACTGTGTAGCGTACCCATCCGAATCCATACTTTCCAAAGGCTTCAACTCCTCACTGATTTTAATCATTTCTTCATTTTGATTTTTCTGTCTTTCTTTTGCCCATGTCCTGGTTGCTTTCTTAAGACGCTTTAGGTTTTCCATGAATAAAAAGCTCTTACTTTCTAAGGAATTCCTGTTGGCGCAGATCCAAGTCGATTTGAAAAGTGAATTAAAGGAAGGTTCTTCCAACCAAGAGGAGTTAAATTTGAAAGGGGCAGGGGGCTTAGGAGGGGGGAAAGAAAGATCCAAAAAGATCGGGAAGTGGTCAGAATTTCCTGTTGCCTCAACCCATTGCCGAAACAGAGGCACATTTCTGATAAGACCTTCTGAGATCAGAAAACGATCCAACCTTTTAGCGATCCTATCCTCCCCAATTCTTCTGTTCCTCCAGGAGGGCATTAGAGAGATCGGGGAAGGGTCAATCAAATTGTGGTCTTTTAGTGTTTGAATAAAAAATTCCGTCAGAGGATCCTCCCTGGCTGAAGGACCCCAGGCTTCCGCTCTGCCCAAGGAGAAATTTAGGTCACCCCCCACCACCATCAAGGGCATTTTCATCAAGGATTTTTCAAGCAAGTCCAACCAGAAAGCTTCCCTTCCTTGACATGGTCCATAGATGTTTACAATTTGAAAGGATGTGGGAAAATCTGGTGCCATTATTTCCATACCCATTGCGTTCCTCAAACCCCATTGGTTTAAACATTTGATTCTTCCCTCTCTATAGCCAATGGCAAGACCACCCGAATGGCCCGAAGAGTCTATAGCATGGAAGATCCAACCTGGTAACAATGTTTTCAGGCATGTTTCCACCTCCAAGCCATTTCCCAATGTCTCTTGAAGAAAAATGATATCAGGATTTGATTTTTGAAGCCACTCTTTTAATGCCAGTTTTTTTGGCTTGCTGGCCAAGCCTCTACAATTCCATGATGATATAATCATTTTAAACCGGGAACGGGGGTCTGTACTGCTCTAAGTACCCCAGGGATAGAATATTGCTTCCCATCCGCTACATCAAATTTGGCTTTCAGTTTAGCTTTTGAAAGATTTGATTTTCTGCCTCGTTTGCCCCTCTGAGTTTCTTGTGAGGAGGAATGTCCAAGCCAACTATAGGACACTGACTGATCTAACTTAATCCCCATAGACCGCAGGTTATAGGGACATGGAGCATTTTGAACCGGGGGAGAAAGGGGAGGCCAATTATGGTCACATTTGAGATCAGGAACCGAATTCTCCACAGAAAGTGTCTCAAGGACTTGGGACGGTACAACAGTGGCTCCTTCATCCGACTGGTTTGCCAAAGGTGATATGGATAAAGATTGTGTAATATGCGAATGCAAATTTGTAAGATCCCGATCTTGAGTGGAAAGAAAGTGTTGTTTCAGACACTTACCCGTGATCTCCTCGCAGGGCATAGTTTGTTCCGCATGCATGCTCCGATCGGCCACCTTCCCAACATCAGCCGGCGGGGGATCTACCTCCTGAGACGCCACAGGGATCTGGGGGTCGATAGCAACTTCCTCGGACTGATCTTCCTGGGCAGCCTGCTCCGAGTCGTTCAGAGGCGTCGGGGCATCCTTTTCCTGAGGAACATGGTGTTGATAGTTCCTTGGATCTCTGAAAATTTGCGTTCTTCTAAAACGCCTTCGTCTTCTAAGTAGCGGACAGTGATTTGCGAGATGGCCATATTCATGGCAAATATGGCAACGAAACGACAGGAGTTCGTAGTCAAGAATTTGATCAAAAACATAATGCTTATACTGAAGAGGGATTGATTTGGCCAGCCCCCTGCTCGTATCCAGGATTGTCAATATGCGAGCGGTTGCCTTAACCTTTGTCTCCTTAAAAGACATGTCCGCCTCCAGAAAGGTTCCCAACGTGTTCCCGATAGATTGAAAGACTGCCTCTGTCCATAGAAAAGAAGGGAGGCCCGGTGCCCTAACCCAAACTGGAAAAACATCTGTACTTTCCCTGATGGCATCAAACATTGGAGTCCAACGTTTCAGCAAGATTGGTATCTTCCCAATATACCAGTTTCTACTCAGAACCCAATCAGCTGCATCCTTATCTTCAAACTTTAACATGAACCAGCCTTTGACCAAACAACTGGCTTCAAAACGAAGAGGATTTCCGTTATTGAAGCGTTCTTCCCCCCATATCTGGAGGTCTGCTGGAGAGAATTTCTTTCCCCTTGCTTTGCCAACAATGGTGCAGTCGGCAAACTCAAGCGACTCCTCTATCGATACTTCCATGCCTAAGACCAGATTGTTCCTCAGTTCAAAAGCCCCAAACTGCTTCTGTGGCTTTCTCTTACCACCTCTTTTCCTCAGATCTTCGTCAGAGGCCCCAATGACCCCAGGGGATTCGGACCACACAAGTTCCTCTTGTGTCACTTCCACGGGAGGGGCATCCCCCAATTGAGGCTGCTGAAAATTGGATGGGCCGCCTACATGAAATTCTGGAGCACTTCTGTCATCGTTAGGGGTCCCTCCAGTCCTCGGAGCTCCTTCCCCACTACCAAAAAACCCCTCACAACCCTCCGAAAGAGAAACCCTAGAGGGTCGGGGTTCTAAAGGAGACGAAGCCCTTGTGAGAGGCAGGCAACCACCGGCCAGAGTGTCATTAGCGCTGCCTGCATTCCGACCAGGAGAAATAGAATCTTCTAACCCAACAGACGGAGGGTTCCACGCTACCACAGTCTTACCCTTGAAACCCGCCAATGTGGCACCTGAAGTCGTCCCAATCTCCGCTGAAGCCTCAGAAGCGCGGGCCAGTTCACCCTGCTTGATGACCCGAACATTTTCAGGTGCTAAAACCCCAACTTGATGCAAAAATGGAGGAAAACCCGCCGATTGATGTAGAACCTGTTCTGTCAATTTCTGAACGCCAAAGAAGTGCTCCACACTTTGTGATGATGTGTCTTTGCCCCACATGGACAGAATATCTTCAAGAGACGGGTCTAAGTCCACCAGTTCCTCCGAGTTAACCATGGTTAGACTGCCGCAAGGAACAATCCGGCAACAAAAAACAAGGGGAACGCACCGATACCCAGAATCACGGAAAAAAACAACCTCCAAGACGATGAGGGAGCCCGGAGTATACACGACGACGATAAACGATAAAAACAAAAGGGCAAAAACAAAGCAGTAAAATCTTTAATCCTAACTTGAAGCGACCTCCAGCTGTCCACCTGCGCCCTTCATGAAAGCTTCCCGAAGACCTGCTCCTGACCACCGAGGTTAGCTCCAGTCGTAACTGTCATCACCCGGGACCTGAGCAGGAAGCCTCCCGAAAACCGCGCGCTCAAACCCTAGCCAGACCCATCGCTCTCCTTTTTCAGATTAATTACTCGAGAAGACTTGGAATATAAAGATATCCATGATGATACAAATATTATATATTAAATGTGTGAATAAGAATGATGATACAATGAGAGTAAGAGCTCTGCTTATATACTATGCAAGTGCCTCTTCATGGAGAGTCATGTCTCATTTAGACATGACTCTTCAACCTAATTACTAATTTAATTGATCATTATTAATTATTATCATTTACGTTATTTTCTATATATTTATTCATAACATTGCCTTCCTCCTCAAAAAGCTCTGTCATCAAAGCTTGTCGATGAAAAAGGTTTGATCTCTTTTTCGGGTTCGAATGTCTTCTTGTCTTGAAACAATCATCTTCGTCGATACAAGTTGATATGATTTTCTAAGTGACAAACAAAACTGTCACACTGAGAAGAGATCAGACCATCCTAGATTAATCTTTTGTGGAATATTCTAATCAATGGAATTTTGTAACAACTTGTCATCATAGGACTAGATTGAGGTTACATTAATATTCTTTGGAACATCAGTTTGTTGTTTCTATTCTGAGTGGTCCCGATATGTAGCATGGTTGAGTTGTCTACTCTCATGATTCAAATGTCGATAGTAAAATTTTTTTGGCTTGACTTTCCCTTATTAAGTGTGGAATTTTTTTTATTTACTTCGTGACGATGTTGTTGAGTTGGTTATAGAACCTTCACTTGGGGTGTTTATCATTTGAACTGCAACATCTAAGTGCGTTTTTTCTTCAACTAGTTTGCATTCTTCTTGAGTTATGATATTCACTGGATCAGTATTTGTTCCCTTATCTTCAACTTGGACCATTATGACTGGAGATTTCGAAACATTTTCTTGAGTAAATTGTTCTAACTTGTCTTTTAATACTTTCTTATCATTCTTAAGTTTCTTAATTTGAGTGAGTAGATTTTAATTATGGTTTCTCAGACGTAAAAGTTCTTTGATTTCTGATTTATCAACCTTATTTTCAGTGTTTTGACTTTTAAGCTTTTCATTTTTTAGATCTTTGATTTGTTCTAATAAATTTTTATTAAGGTTCTTTAAACGTAAATATTCCTCCTCTTGTTCTGATAAGTGTTGCTTGAGTTCCTTCTTTGTGACTTTAGTCTTCTTGTTTGTATCATTAATTTTTCAACGTGGTGAGGCGAGAAATTTCTTCGTCCTTTTCCATTACTTGTTTGTAATGAATATCTACAAGAACTTCATATTCTTGTTGTAACACTTTTCTTGTTTTGTCAAAGTTTGGCTATTCCGTCTTTCTTTTGATCTTTCAACTGCAATTTCTTGGTACATTGGATTACATTGTTTTGTAGGGGTGATAATGGGCGTTTATCTTGTAATTTGGATTCCGTTTTCTTCATTTCCTTATTAAAATCTATATGTTGTTGCCTAATTGTTGCCGTTAATTGTTTCATATCTCTTGCTAATGATTGTTTTTCTGTATCACTTAGACTTGGAATATAAAGATATCCATGAGGATACAAATATTATATATTAAATGTGTGAATAAGAATGATGATACGATGAGAGTGAGAATTGTGCTTATATACTATGCAGGCGCCTCTTCATGGAGAGTCATGTCTCATTTAGACATGACTCTTGAACCTAGTTACTAATTTAACTAATAATTGTTAATTATTATAATTTACATTATTTCCTATATATTTATTCATAATACATATGCATATCAAGAAATGACAAAGGGAAAGCAGTATTTTTGGAATGCATTTTGGTCCTAATTCAAGGAGAAATTGAAGGATAGCTCAAAGATTGTAATGGTTGTAGTCATTTTGATGGACCTTGATAAACTCTTTGGTTAGTTTCTGTCTGTTGTGATAGATTGTGTTTATGTTCATTGAATCTCCACTATTGTGGATTCATAGCCATTATGTGGTAAAGGTTCTTTGTCTATATTATATATAAGCTTCTATCCATTGTGATGAAAAATATTTTTTCCAAGGAAAACTTCGTGGGGAAACTAAAGCAGGTATGCTTGCTAAATTTACTCAGTGTGATATATATATATATGAATGAATGAATTGAATGATAAAAAGCTTGTATTACAATGAGGGTCCCCATTTAAATATGTGTGAGGGGGTGCCTTGATACCTTTTACAAAATGTTGTCATTTTTTAAATTTATTTCAATTATTTATTTCCCTTTCGTTTTATTTTAATATATAGTTACCCTCATCTATATATACATTTTGTTATTATTTTTCTTTTTATGTAACATCGCTTTCCCCTTTAGAGATGCTTTCTCCTCAAAGCAATCTTGGATGAATTTCTCTTCCATTGTAAATAGGCGTCTTGATTCCGGTTTTGTTTTTGAATACTTACAAAGTTACAAGCTGTTTTTTGATGATGAAGTTGTCGAAGGAAAGGTAACTAGGTTCAGTCTTCATAAATGTACTTTTGATATTTGTATTTATTCAAGAAAAAAATATTATTTTTATAATTTATGTCAATGAGTTTCTTGCTCATTGAAAATAGGTCCAACACTATTTAAAGTGCTATAGGTGAGTCAAATAGTCAAAAGAATAAGTTGAAGACATTAAGGGCATGTTATACCTTGTATGTATATGTATTATGGTCAAGAGAACACCTCCAAGCAAAGTGTCAAGTCTCCTCCTAGCAATGGCACCATCAATAAGCTCGTTCAAGCTCTCTACTCCATCAAAGAACCATTCGCAGTCCACTCTACAAGTCGGCCTACTAGCAGCCAGACAAGTCGGCCTAAAGGACTGTCTAGTCGACCTAAAGAGGAGGGACAAACCTCTATTTATAGAGGCTGTCCACTCCTCATAAAACGCACAACAAGAACTCTGAAATCAATGAAGAAGAAGGTAAGGAAAGCGAAGTGAGAAGGTCTCCAAAGGCAGCAAAGTGAGAGGGTACACCACCGAAGTTTTGAAGGCTGTTCCAAGGACTACTACAGTCACACGTGCGGAAATCTGAGAGCTGTTCCTACGGCTAGGACAACAGTAAACCACAGTCACACATCCACCCTCGGTTGGGGCTGAAACTAGGCCTACAAGGCCTATTACTCTAGCGTGGAAGAAAGACTCTCAAGCGAAGAAGAAGGGCGCTCAAACGAAGAAGGAAAAGAGGCTACAACAGTCGTGCAAGAATTTAGGGCTGCCAGACAGTCACTTCCAGTCTGCACCTACACTTTGAAGAAGGAGCTCATTTGGTTGGACAGTGAAGGATCATCATAAGGGAAAGACACCTTTTCTAGAGCAAGTGCAACAAGGTTACTAAGAAGTTGAAAGAAGAACGAAGTGCCGGAGGAAGGAGGATGAAGTGCTGGGAAACAAAGTGCCGGAGTACGTGGTGCAGAAAGGAGTGAAGACTTGACTTGTGCTTGGAGGATCTCATCATTAGGGGTCTAGGGTGTGGCATTGATCAAAAGAAGCTTCAATAAGAGAAATTCACTAAAGGGTTTTCCTCTCAAGAGTAGAGAGGTTTTGGCCTTGGCAGAGAACCAACATCTTGTCTTCTTGTTTTATGTTTTAGTAGCAGTTTGATGAAGTACACACGCATGCACTAATAATAAGAAGAAGAAGAATAAGCTAACAAGAAAAGTAAAAAGACTCCACAAATTGTTATCAAGTAACGAAGAATCACACTACACTACTTTGCCCTAGATTCTTCAACAGAAGTCACTCTCATGCATATACTCTGTAGTTCTTTCCTTGCCATTTGAATTCGATGAATTATTCTTGTAGGTATGTGGCATAGGTGCCCAACTGTATCAACCACTCCGCTCCTAATGCCATGTTTGTTCCACTAAGGGGTAAAGCATAATAGCCAAATCGTACTTTCAGATTCTGTATCTTTACAGAAACCTTATTGCATCGTCTGAATCCTTTGATTTATTGACCATCGACTATTGTAACCATGAGACTTTATAGGGTATACAAAGTGATTTAATTGTCTGGTGAGAATATTATCCATGGAGTTGTGTGGTTTTAAAATCTGCTAAAATTGTGATATTTTACCCTTAATGCTTCCCTTGAATTTTGTGGTTTTTGTCTCCTTTTTTCCTATAATTTTTGTGCTTCTTGGCTCCTCTACACTAACTTTCCATATATATTCTAATCCTTAGATGCTTCTATCCAGGTATATTGCTCTGTGCAAAATCAGAACTCGCGAAATCACAGCTTGCAACAGATTTTGCTGATGGCACCTCTCTTATCTGCAGTAACAGGTTTGTTACAGATTTCTTTTTTGCTTTGCCAGTAAATGTAGATTGCTGTGCTCATTGGATCTTTCCTGTTTGATATGCTTTTGGGAGTGCATAGAGTGGGATGTGCAACTAATGCATTAATCTCTTTAATGTCATTTGCTTCGTGGCTGTTTTGGGATTCAACAGTGTGTTGTGAATGAAGAGGCAAGATTGCAGAAGCAGTTGAGCCTAAAAGGCTCTTCAGAATCTTATTCACTAAACATACCGTTTGTATGTAAATTATTCATGCACTGAACAAAGCACAAATGCAGTGCTTGAGAAATCTCTGCAATGCAATCTTTTTGCTGCTCGGAAGCCCATTGCTTCTTATTATTAAGATAAAATTAAATGTTCCAGAATACAGGAACAGTTCTTGTTGTTGAGGCATCTTGTTCTTAACCGAGAGATAAACTGTTTATTTAAAGCGAAGCCTGAAGGTAAATCTTTGTTTATTTTTCTATATGTAGTATGTACCCTTTCCTTAATTTTGAACTATTCGGTTAGCTTAGTTTGACAATCATGTGGCATTTCCTAGTGGTCTAAACTCCAAAGTCCTACTCTTGCAAACCTCACTACGTCTTCATTTTATTATATGATATACTTACACTGCCAAAGGAAGAAGGTCCATCAAAGACTTGTTAGAAAGCCTTGCAGTTGGTAAAAGTAATTTGTATGACTACACATTATTTTGTTGAGAGCCTCTTTTATCTTAGTTAGCCATGTCTACTATGATCTGTTTTCTTGCCCACAAACCCTGGTAACATTGGGGTGTGTTAGCAATAATTCTTGCACTCAAGAAATGGAGCCCAAAATTGGGTGCAAGGTTAAAGGTAAATATACTGTCCCAGACAGATAAAATTTTAAGAACTTCGGAACGCTATAATGTTCCTTTTTTTTACTTAGGGTTTCCAGAAAAATGCTTTAGAAAATATTGCCAAAAAATTTCTTAATAGAAATAGCACATTTATGTACAAGAAATATCGACACAAAATAAACCCTGAAACCAAATACACAAGAAATAGCCGCAAACTTGGCTAGATTCAACCTTATTATATTATTATGAAAACCTGTTACAATAGCAGCAATGGCTGACAATAGCTCCTCGAATCACTCGAGATGCAGCATAAATTGGAGATTTGTGTGATCCCCACTCCAATGTACAGATCTGCTCCAGACCTGATTCACAAATGATTCTGATGACACTCCATGAGATTTATGGCTGAAGCCTCCTTGATAGTGGGTTGGGTTTTCATCGAACCCACACAAGGAAACCCAAGGGTTTTCGTCTTAGGGCTTATTGAAGCTGAGAACTATGTTCCCAAAACCTATCCATAAAAGAATACTCAAATCCAAGATATCCCAAAAGATTTGCTTCCCCTCCTTTTAAAGCTCTAATGGATCCATCTCCAACCTTCTAGAAGCACTTTATTGTATTATTTTATTTCCATTCTCGGAGATTCTCCCCTTTACTTTATATAATTGACTTATAATTTATTTTATTTAAGTCACTTTCCCTTTTTTGGCCTTTTTCTCTAATTAAACAATATCCCCTCTTTTATTTAATTAAGTGACTATTAAAGTCACTTTTAATCCTAGGAAATCATTAATTCGTCAGCGTGTTTCTTCCAGCCACTAGAAGTCAATTTTCACCATCCCATCCTGTAGATTTCTTCATTCCGGTTCCAACGAGCTATTACACAAGTATTTTTCCAAATAATCCCCTCCAAACGACACCTTTAGTATTTTTTTATTAAGTTATGTTGATAATAACCTCGTTTTATGGGATTCACCAAAATGCAATGGAGCCAAGAACAAACTGTGCGAAACAACCCCCGATGATGAAGTACAACAAGCAAACTCCATCAGATCCCTCCAAAACCCTCTGGGCCCACTGATGATGTAATCTCACTCTTATGACCTCGCTGTCACACACCCTGGAAATCCATCCTAACTGCCTCACAAGGGAAACTAAAAATGGGGACATTACAAATCATCCCACCCCAAGATTGCTTGCCCTCAAGCAATCCACATCTGTCAACTGTAGAGGCATTTGTACACTGATACTAGGATCCCATATAAACCATTGTGTCGCATGCTTCTATGTCATCCAATCATGTATGGATCCCTTTGTTAAAATTTGGGTACCAGAGGACAAGTGGTTCCCTAAGGCTTTGATCTTTGGCTTAGGGAAAAGTGTTCAAATTTATTTGTACTTTTCTCCTAAAGTGACTTTATAAGTGGTAAAGTCAACTTAATTTAAAAGTGACTTTATAAGTGGTAAAGTTATATTCTAATTTAAAGGTGACTTTATTAAAGTCAATGGAGAATTAGAAAGTGAAAAAGTGACTATGAAAATAAAAGGCTAAGTGGGTCTTTATTTAAGTGGGTGAGTTAAAAAATAGAAAGTGAGAATTAAATGCATATTTATTTTCATCCTTAGATCTAAATGAATCTCAGCCATTAGATCTTAGGGTAACCCAAAAGGTCATTTAGAGAGTAACAGGAGAAGAGAAGTGAAAAAGATCAATTCATTCTTTCATGAGCATTTGGGAGAAAGAGAAGAGAGAGCAAGGAAAAAATTTCTGAGCAGTGAGGAAGTAAAGGAGAGCAGAAAGAAAACATTTCAACAAATTTAGGCAATAGCATTTATTGGCACGCATCCTTAAGGCAAAATCGTACAGTAGGAGAAAGGCACAGAAATCAAGGAAGAGGGACATATTTGGGCACGAATTTTGAGGCAGTCGTATTGCTGAAATCTATATGGTCCGTACATCAAGTTTTGGGCACGTTTTTCGAGGCAAGCTGTACAACATTTAATGTTGTTTTATTGCTGGAAAAATTTATGTTTTGGTTGTTTACTGATTGGCACGATTTTCGAGGCGGAGTTCAAGCACGGAAATCGAGATAAGTTGTAATTTGTGGTTGCTGGAATTTTTACTATGTATTTCAGTTTCTCTGTAAAAGCATTTTCAGAAATAAAGAAGAGTTCTCAAACTGGTTTTCCCCAAGAGTTGTAGGGGGTTTTTCTAGGGTCACAGTGACCAAAAATCACTATGTTATTTTCTGTGTGTGGCTGTCATAATTTTGCTATGTTTTATTTTTGCAATTTCAATAGTTGTGAAATCTCTAAGTTCGTGTTTCAGAAAAACATTGTCATTTCCAGATTTTAGAATTTTTATCATGCTTGGATTTAAAACAAAATGCATGGAGTGATAAGAGAAACTGGTGACTGGAGTGGGGGTTAAATTTCTTCATGGTATCAGAGCTTGGCTGGCTGAAAAGTGCAGTTTGGGACAACAAAATGAAAATTATAGCAAGTTGATTTTTACACAGAAAACATAAACCTTTACCATAGATTTGAAAATTTCAGTTTGGTAGGACAGTGAAACATGTCTTTGGATTTGAGAGTTGAAGATAGGTTGGATGGGAAGAACAACTACAATGCATGGAAGGAGAGAATCCAGAGCATCTTTGAGGAAGCAGAAGTCTGGGGCATTATGGTAAATACCACACAGAACCCAGTAGCAGTACCTGCTGACCCTGTACAGTTGGTAGAGTTTAATAAAAAGAATGCTAAGGCAAAAAGATTGATTCTGGAAGGAATCAAAGATCATGTCATTCCTCCTGTGAGAGGAAAGACTTACGAACATGAGATGTGGATAGCCTTGACCAGTCTTTACCAGAACTCAAATGAAAACAAAAAAATGGTCTTAAAGGAGAAACTAAAGGCCATTAAAATGGCTAAGACTGACAGTGCTACAACACACCTCACAAAGATCACTTTAGTGAGAGATGAGTTTGGCAGCCGTAGGTGAGATCATTTCACCCATTGAGTTGGTGAGGATTGCTTTGAATGGTCTTCCGAAGACTTGGGAGAATTTTGTGGATGGCATTGTTGCACAGGAAAACCTTCCCAACTGGGAGAGGTTGTTGGATGATTGCATTCAGAATGAGATCAGAAATAATTATCTTGGGGCAACCAAACAGGTGGAGGAGGATGACAATGAGGCATTGTTAGCAAGAGGCAAGAAGGGCAGAGCAAAGAAGCAAGCTTCCAACAATGGAGGCAAAGGAAAAGGTAAAGGCAAACAACAAAACAAGGAGAAGGACTATTCCAAAGTCAAATGTTGGAATTGTCAAAAGTTAGGACACTATGCTGTTGTGTGTCCGGAGAAGAAGAACAAGAAAGGGAGAGACAAACCCATGGCAACTTCTACAGAGATAGAGAGCTTCTCCAAGAGCTTTGATCGGGAGTTTGGGTTCATAGCTTGTGAGGCCACTAGTGTAGGATCATCTGCCATACAGGTTTAGAGGGAGTGTGCACTCCCCGCTACTAGCAAAGCATCTTCTAACATTTGGTATGTTGACAGTGGCGTTGTTAGGGTCCAACCCTAACCCCGTTATTTATGTAATAGGGTCAAGTCATAGTTATAGTTAGTTAAAGAGTCAATAAAGCTCATATTAATAATTGTAAGTGGTTGACCTGCATTTAAAGAAAGGGACCACAGTTAGTTGCAAATGGGCCATGGTATTAGATAGATGGTATTAAGAGAACCATGGTACTGACCCATGGTATTGCATGTATAAATCCTATATAAAGGATAGAGACTCCCCACTGAGGAGTGTCGTGTCTTATTTTGTAATCAAGCCTTGCTCTATTGGAGGTTGCCCCCTCGAAGAGGCAAGTGAACATTGCTTTCATCTTTGAATAATAAAATACATGCTGTTATTTCTCATTTTGTTCTGTGTTTTGGGTTGTGTTTCTTCGTATATTTGGTATTCTGGCATCTTCTCGTAGGTCAAGAGCATAACAAGTGGTATCAGAGAGCTTTCCAGGGCCGGTGGTATCTCCATTTTTAGCAGAATTTTTTTTGGCTAGAGACGTGTTCCGACGTCTTTAAACCATGGGATCTGTCGTTGAGCGCATAAACCTGCGGATTTGGAGAGGCATGCACGCAGGAAATATAAGAGGTGGTCACGCTTGTTGGACTCTGTTGTAACCCCTATGGGTACCCCTTCGAGTAGTAGGGAATTAGACAGAACCGCGCACAGACTGTCTTCCACGTACCCTCGGGGTATATAGGAAGCCCCCTAGGCTCACCTGAAACCTCGCCGTAGATAAACCGTTGTCTTGCTGCTACAGTACATCGAGAACAACACTCGGGGAGATTATTTACGCGTACAATAGGGTAGTTAGGTAGTACGGCTAAGGGTATGGTTGATACTCCTTAGTTAGTGCCTTGAAAGATTGGGCCGAGTACTACTGTTGTACCCTTATGTATATTGCGATTTATAGCACCTGACACTCCTTGAGACCATAGTTCCCTCGTCTCTCTGAAGATTGCCCATTATCTTCTTTGCCAGGTCAGGTCTCGCAGTTGGGGTTCTGTCGCCGCCGCAATAATCAGATCCACTAGTTCAAGGTCTACCGCCACAGTACCATTCAGATCTAGTAGCGGGGGTTCTGTCACCGCCGCAGTCCAACTCACATTCAGTAGTTGAGGGTTTCGCAGACAGATCTGACCATTTGTGCAGGGAAGCTTGTGGCTCCTATACCCTGGGGCGATTATCACAGGACATTGGGCAGGATTAACTTTTCTGGAAATTGGCCACTGCAGTATTGATAAGTGGAGAGTAAAACTCCCGGGACACTTATAAGAGACTTAGCCCATAAGAATCAGGACAATGAGCTGAGCGCGGTGGTACCATTCACTTGTCAGCCTCAATTTTCAGGTGGTCCCAAATTTTTTCGAAGTGAAGACAAGTGACCCGGATCTGTGTATGGTAGAAACCAGAGTTCAAGCCATGGCCCATGAGAAGATTGAGGGCATTGAAAAAAATTTGGGTTGGTTAATGGATCAGATGAAGACATTAACAGAGACAGTCACAAAGGGCAAGTCAATGTTACAATCAAAGGCATATGGTTTTAATGAAGATCTTGAAGGAGAATCTAGCCATCATCTTCACTTCCATGGAAATCACCAACATTCCCACCCTCGACCACCCAAGCTGGACATGTACAAATTTGATGGCTCTAATCCGACAATATGGGTAGCACAAATGGAACAATATTTCACTCTGAATCACATCGTAGATGATGAAACTAAACTACGTGTGGGAGGCCTTTACTTGGACCACGAAAGATGGCAATGGTGGCAGTGGCATCAGAAATGCTATCCAAGGACAATTACTTGGCAGGTGTTCGCAAAATCCGTTTGTGACCGCTTTGACCATGAATCTAAGCTTTTGGGTCGTCTTACTAAGCTCAGACAGACAGGCACAGTAAACGACTATATTATAGCCTTTGAGACATTGGCCTTCCGCATTGCAGGTTTGGGAGATAAATTCTACTTGGAATGTTTTATAAGTGGTCTCAAAGAAGCCATCCAAGCCCACGTCCAGATGCACCACCGAGCCACATGGATGGAAACTTGCACAAAGGCTATTGAAGTGGAACATGCTTTAGCGGCCCAGTCGCCTCATCCAAATTTCATAGCCAAGGGACGGCCCACCCAGGTCAAGGCACTACCCAAACACTTAAGGTTCAAAAGGTGTCCCCCGCAGTAATGGCTGAAAGAAGAAAGCAAGGATTGTGTTACTACTGTGATGACAAATACTCCGCAGGGCATAAATGCAAGGAACCCAAATTCTTCCAAATTGATGCTACTGATCATAGTTCATCTGAGGAAGCCCCACCCTTTGAGGGACCAAAGGAGGAAGATGAGGACAACTAGCAGGACAATGAGCTCCCAGCTACACCAAAAGAACCAGTTATCTCGCTCCATGCTTTGGCAGGCATTTCTTCTCCCCAAACTCTTAAAATCAAAGGTTTTATTAAACATCGCCCGGTAGTAGTATTGATTGATAGTGGCAGCATGCATAACTTTATCCATCAGAGAGTTGCAGAAGCTGTTCATTGTTTTGTCAGAGCAATGTCTAATTTCCAGGTCCAGATTGCTGATGGGGGGACAATGAAATGTGAAGGCCGCTGTGAAAATATCAAACTGCAGATGGGAGATTACCACCTAAAGAACCACATGTTTGCCATCAACATGGGTGGTTGTGACATTGTCTTGGGTGCTGAATGGCTCTGCACACTAGGCCCAATCACAGTGGATTTTCAGGAATTATATATGAGCTTTAAGCAAAATGATCACATGCACACCCTCCGCGGACTCCAGGCAGGTACTCCTTCTATCATCAACTCACATCAAATGGAAAAGTTGTTAAAAAAGGGCCATCATGGAGTTATAGCGCAATTTAATGCCATCCAGGCCATCGAGCCCACTACTCTTCATATTCATCCTGAGATGCAACATGTCTTAAATAACCACTTGCAGGTCTTTGACAAACCTCACGAGCTTCCAACCTCTAGAGGGGAACATGATCATAACATCACTTTGGTCCCAGGGGCACAACCACCGAATGTGCGCCCATATGGATACCCTTTTGCCCAAAAGAATGAAATTGAAAAAATCATCAAGAAACTCCTGGAAGCCGGTGTCATTCGTCCTAGCATCAGTCCTTATTCATCACCGGTGGTCATCGTGCTCAATAAAGATGGGGAATGGCGCATGTGTCCAGACTTCATGGCCCTCAACAAGCTTACGGTCAAAGATAAATTCCCTATCCCGGTTGTTGATGATTTGCTGGATGAACTAAATGGTGCTCAATTCTTCACTAAGCTAGATCTTCGCTCGAGCTATCACCAAATACGCATGAAAGAAGTAGACATTCCCAAGACTGCTTTTCGAACTCATGAAGGCCATTATGAATTCCTGGTCATGCCATTTGGTCTCTGTAGTGCCCCGTCCACTTTTCAGAGCCTCATGAATCACCTGCTCAAACCATATCTCAGAAAATTTGTTCTCGTTTTCTTTGATGACATTCTCATCTACAGCCTCACATGGGAAAAACATCTTTAGCATGGAGACTTGCTCTTGCAACTGCTCCAGAAGCATAAATTATTCTTCAAATTGTCCAAGTGCTCTTTTGGCATGGAAGAAGTCGAGTATTTGGGCCACATTGTGGGGCGTGAAGGTGTCGGGGTGGATCCCAAAAAGATCCAGGCAATGCAGGATTGGCCCCAACCAAAGACCTTGAAGAGTTTGAGAAGATTCTTGGGTCTCACCGGCTATCATCGCAAATTTGTTTGCAATTATGGTCGCATTGCTAGACCTCTCACTCACCTTCTCAAGAAAAAATCATTCCTCTGGACTGATGAAGCACAACAGGTGTTTATGGCTCTCAAACAGGCCATGTGTTCCACTCCCGTATTGGCACTACCTGACTTCACCAAATATTTTGTGATTGAATGTGATGCTTCAGGTATGGATATTGGGGCTGTTTGAATGTAGGAAGGTCGACCCTTGGTCTTCACCAGCCAACAACTAAGTGGGAAACCTCTGGGACAATCTACCTATGAGAAGGAGATGATGGCCATCTTACATGCAGTGGATACCTGGCGACCATACTTATTGGGGCGGCCTTTCCAAATCCGCACAGACCATCAAAGCCTCAAATATTTTTTGGAGCAATGATTATCCTCGCCACAGCAAAATAAATGGCTAGCCAAAATGCTGGGATATGATTATGAGATAATTTACAAGAAAGGGCGCGAAAATGTCGTGGCGGATGCTTTATCATGCCAATTTGAGGAGGACAACACCCTGCTAGCAATCTCTCTTCCCATTCCAGATGGGATTGAAGAAGCCCGCAAGGAATGGTTTTCACATCCTTCGCTCTCCCAACTCATTAATAACTTGTGAGTAGATCCTAATTCCACAGTGGGCTACTCTTGGAAGGATGAGATTCTTCGCTACAAGGATAGAGTAGTGATATCACCGACATCCACCCTCAAAACGCGCATTTTGGCAGAGTTGCACTCATCTCCCATTGTAGGCCATGCAGGCTTTCAGAAGACTTATGCTCGCACTCGTCGTTCCTTCTTTTGGATAGGGATGAAAACTGACATTCTTACTTTTGTAGCTGAATGTGATGTGTGTCAACACTACCAAGGTGAAACAGTCAAGTCCCCAGGCACTTTACAACCATTGCCCATCCCTGCTTCAATCTGGACGGATGTTTCTATGGATTTCATTACTGGTCTTCCGAAGTCAGGCAACAAGTCAGTCATCATGGTGGTTGTGGACAAACTTTCTAAGTATGCTCATTTTTGCACCCTACCCCACCCATTTACCCCCACTTTGGTGGCTCAATCTTTCATGGACCAGATCTTCAAACTTCATGGCATGCCCACTTCCATTGTGTCTGATCGTGACCCGCTCTTCACCAGTAACTTTTGGCAGGAACTTTTCAAGCTACAAGGCACCCAACTCCAACTAAGTACTGCCTATCATCCCCAAACTAATGGTCAAACTGGAGTAGTCAACAAATGTCTGGAGACCTACCTCAAGTGCTTCACTTCAGAAAAGCAACATCAATGTGTACAGTGGTTACCTCTAGTTGAATGGTGGTATAATACTAACTATCATGCTGCCGCCAAGATGACTCCATATGAAGCAGTTTATGGTCAACTCCCCCCTTCACCTACTTCGTATATCCCTGGATGCTCTAAGGTGCAAGCAGTGGATCAACTCCTGCAGAATCGTGCAACCATGCTAGCCCGTCTCAAACATAATCTCCATCAAGCTCAGAATCGCATGAAGCAACAGGCAGACCAACATCGTTCAAAGCGCACATTTCAAGAAGGGGATTAGGTATTCTTGAGGCTTCAACCATACAAGCACACATCACTCAAAGACAAGGGTCATCAGAAATTATCTCCAAAATTCTACGGACCTTATCAAATACTTCAGAGCATTGGAGAAGTAGCCTACAAGCTAGCCTTGCCACCCACTGCAAAAATCCATCCTGTCTTCCATGTATCATGCCTCAAGAAAGTGGTGGGGAACAATTGCAGAATTCAAGCCAGTCTAGCTAAATTGGATGAAGAAGGTTCAATCTGGCTCCAACCTGAACAGGTCCTTGACACGCGAGAACGACATCTGCGCGATCGCACAATCAAGGAAGTCTTGGTCAAGTGGAAAGACACCTCTCTGAAAGATGCAACCTGGGAACCAACCACTATCCTTCAGCAGTTTCCGCAGCTTCAGCCTTGGGGACAAGGCCGTTTTGATGGGGGAGGGCATGTTAGGGTCCAACCCTAACCCCCTTATTTATGTAATAGGGTCGAGTCATAGTTATAGTTATTTAAAGAGTCAATAAAGCCCATATGAATAATTGTAAGTGGTTGACCCACATTTAAAGAAAGGGACCACAATTAGTTGTAAATGGGCCATGGTATTAGATAGATGGTATTAAGAGAACCATGGTACTGACCCATGGTATTGCATGTATGAATCCTATATAAAGGATAGGGACTCCCCACTGAGGAGTGTCGTGTCTTATTTTGTAATCGAGCCCTGCTCTATTAGAGGTTGCCCCCTCGAAGATGCAAGTGAACATTGCTTTCATCTCTGAATAATAAAATACGTGCTGTTATTTCTCATTTTGTTCTTTGTTCTGGGTTGTGTTTCTTCATATATTTGGTATTTTGGCATCTTCTCGTAGGTCAAGAGCATAACAAGCGCTTCTCGCCACATTACAGGAGTCAGAGAGTACTTCTCAGAGCTTTCAAAGGATGATACTGATATGGAGGTAGTACTTGGTGATGACAACATTGTTAGAGCAGTCGGTGTGGGGACATTGACATTTGATAGGGGACCCAAACCTCCCTTGAAAGTGTCAGATGTTTTTTATGTGCCTGGAATGAAGAAGAACCTGATATCTGTCTCAACACTTGAGGATAGAGGGTATGATGTGTTGTTCAGGAGAGGGCAAGTGCTTATATATCCTAAGGGAACTATAGCTTCTCCAGCTAGAGAGATTGCTGTGTGCCATGCCAAGGTGTATAAGTTCTCATTCCATTCCCTGATGGCATTGAGTAACAGCGCCCGAGACAGGACCGACAACATATCTAGCAGTTCAGAGTTGTGTGAGATTTGGCACCGCAGGATGGGGCACATATATCATGGGGCCTTGAGTACATTGCGGGAGATCACCACTGGTGTGCCAGATTTCAGTTTTGATCACCTTGATGTATGCAGAGGATGTGTTATGGGGAAGTTTGCCAGATCCCCTTTTCCCAGCAGTGACATCAAAGCGACCAGGATCCTTGACTTGATTCATACCGATGTGAGTGGTCAGATGTCTCATGTATCCTTGAGTGGCTTTGAGTACTATGTTTTATTCATTGATGACCACTCCAGGAAGACCTAGATTTATTTCTTGAAGACCAAGAGTGAGGTCTTCAAGCGGTTTCAAGAGTTTAAAGCTCTTGTGGAGACCTAAACAGGTAGGAAGATCAAGGTCCTCAGGTTGGACAATGGAGGGGAGTATACCCTTGGTGAGTTTGTTGATTTTTGTGCTGAGGCAGGCATTAGGAGGGAGTTCATAGTTCCTTACAACCCCCAGCAGAATGGGGTTGCAGAGAGGACGAACAAATCCATTGTAGGGGCTGCCAAAGCCATGCTTGATGATCAAGGGTTACCTTTATTTTTGTGGGCAGAGGCCTGCAACACTACTGTGTACTTGCAGAATAGGAGTCCACATCGTGCCTTGGGGAATGTGACTCAGGGGGAGGCTTTTTCTGGGAAGAAGCCTGATGTTGGGCACTTTTGTATCTTTGGGTGCCTTACATATTCTTCTGCCCCCAAGGAGAGCAGGATCAAGCTAAAGCCCATTGCAGACAAGGGCATCTTTGTGGGTTATAGCGAGTCCTCAAAAGCTTATCGGATTTATATTCCTGCGCAGAGGAAAGTGGTTGTCAGGCGAGATGTGAAGTTCGAGGAGGAGAGAGCTTTCAGGAGGTCACGGGAGTTAGAGTATCCAGAGTCACCAGACCCTCAGGGGTAGTGGAGTCAGTGACAGGGATCCAGTGGTTAGGGATCAGGAGGTACATCGATTATAGTGTCAGGTCCATCAGTGAGTAGCGGCTCTCAGAGTCAGGTGGGTGGTTCTTCGGGTAGCATGCAGGGCAGTCCATAGAGCAGTTCACAGGGTAGTCCACTAATGGACAGTTCCCACGGTACTTCAGCATCTACAGGCACACATTCAGGCATGAGGTCAATTGGAAGGCCTTCAGGAGTTCAGGCTTCTGATGATGATGAGGATTCTTTCACTCCAGTGGGAGAAGTATGCTCACGGAAGAGGAAGCCCAAGTGGCTTCACAATACCTTGCGCGAGGCCGCATCAGTTGCTGGGCCAAAGAGACAGGTTAGAGAGAGTAAACCACCTAAGTAGAGTTACATGGCATTGGTAACAAGCATTGTTGACTCTGAGCCTTCTAGTTATGAGGAAGCAGCTAGCTAGCAGGTCTGGAGAGAGGCCATGATGGAGGAGTATTCTTTTATTATGAAGAATGATGTTTGGGAGGTAGTGCCGAGGCCTGAAGGTAAATCAGTTGTTACTTCCAGATGGCTCTACAAGATAAAGCATGCTGCAGATGGCAACATCGAGAAGTTCAAGGCTCGATTTGTGGCGAGAGGGTTCTCACAGGTATATGGAGTTGACTATGAGGAGACCTTCGCTCTCGTAGCTCGGTATAAATCCTATTCGCTCCATTGTATCAATTGTAGCAGAGATGGGTTGGAAGATCCACCAGATGGATGTGAAGACCGCATTGCACAATGGCTTCATTCAGGAGGAGGTTTATATTGAGCAGTCGCAAGGCTTTGAGGTGCATGGGAAGGAGTCCCATGTATGCAGATTGACAAAGGCACTCTATGGCCTGAAGCAAGCTCCTAGAGCTTGGTACTCGAGGATTGATACATACTTGCAGTAATTGGGTTTCAAAAGAGTGAGGCTGATTCAAACCTATACTTCATTGTGGTGGGTGAGGAGCCTCTCATTCTGGTGTTGTATGTTGATGACTTGATCATCACTGGTGCAGAGAGACTCATTGAGGGCTGCAAGAGAGATCTTGCTTCCGAGTTTGAGATGAAGGATATCGACTTGATGCATTATTTTCTGGGATTGGAGGTGTGGCAGGAGGAGGGGCATTTCTTTCTGGGACAAGGGAAGTACATTGTGGATATTCTTAGTAGATTTCACATGGAGGACTGCAAACCCATGTCTACACCTATGATCACTAACTAGAAGAAGCTTCATGCTTCTGATTCCGAGTTGGTGGATCCTACTCTATACAGGCAATTGATTGGTAAATTGATGTATATGGTCAACACTCTACCAGATATATGTTTTGCAGTTAACACTATGAGTCAGTTCATGTGTGAGCCGAGGAGAGTGCACTGGGTGGCTGCAAACACATTCTTCGTTACTTGCAGGGGACTGTGGATTTTGGTATGGATTATAGACAGGGTGATGGAGTGAGACTATCAGGGTACACAGATTCAAATTGGGCAGGTTGTGCTTTAGATAGGAAGAGTACTTTTAGGTGCTTTTTTGGGTTGGGTTCGGCAGTTGTGTCGTGGATCAGCGGGAAACAACAGTCAATTGCTTTGAGCTTAGCTGAGGTAGAGTATATGGCTGCTAGTTTGGCTAGTTGTGGGGCCATATGGCTTCGCACGATGTTGTTTGGTCTGTTTGGTCAGGCATTGAGACCTTCAGTAATTTACTGTGATAATCAAAGTTGCATAAAACTCCCGGAGAATCCAATTTTTCATGACAAGTCAAAGCATATTGAGATCAAGTATCACTTCATTATAGACTATGTCCAAAAGGGAGCTGTCAAGGTTGAGTACATTTCCACAATTGAGCAGGTAGCAGACATTTTCACCAAAGCATTACCACGGGGCAAGCATGTCTACTTTAGAGACAAGATGGGAATGGTGAGGAACCCTTTCCTCGGTAAGAGGGAGTGTTAAAATTTGGGTACCAGAGGACAAGTGGTTCCCTAAGGCTTTGATCTTTGGCCTAGGGAAAAGTGTTCAAATTTATTTGTACTTTTCTCCTAAAGTGACTTTACAAGTGGTAAAGTCAATTTAATTTAAAAGTGACTTTATAAGTGGTAAAGTTACATTCTAATTTAAAGGTGACTTTATTAAAGTCAATGAAGAATTAGAAAGTGAAAAAGTGACTATAGAAATAAAAGGCTAAGTGGGTCTTTATTTAAGTGGGTGAGTTAAAAATTAGAAAGTGAGAATTAAATGCACATTTATTCTCATGCCTAGATCTAAATGAATCTCAGCCATTAGATCTTAGGGTATAACCCAAAAGGTCATTTAGAGAATAAAAGGAGAAGAGAAGTGAAAAAGATAATTACTTCCAATGATTTATTAGTTTAATATGTCACATACCACATGTATCATTTAGCAATTATGCTTAGAAAATCTTCAACGATAATACAATAATAACAGTAGGATCAATAAGAGTCAGTCAAGCATAATAGAGACAACAAATTTACCTTGGTAAAACTAACTTGGGTAAAAAACCCTATAACTTTTTTTCTTATGAGAATTTGTCTTTTGATGATAAATACAATTCCAAAATACTTTAGAAATTTGTGCTAGAATTCCAAGTCAAATATACCAGTCAAACCTGGTCACATAAAAACTATTGAAGTGCTGGTCATAACTTGCAAATACAGAGAGGTCAACACTGGTCAAAGCCTCCAAATAACAGAGAAGCCAATGCTAGTCAAAGGGGCCAAAATTCGGCGTGAGGTCAACTTGGACCTGTCGTTTAGTAGTCTATAGTCAACTGTGGTCAAACATGTTTGAATTTTGGTGGTCAACTCAACCTTCTTTAACGGTCAAAATCCATTCAAAATTGGTCAAACATTAAGTCCGAATCTCAGTCAAAACAACAAGTCAAAGATGGCCAATGAACAACTTCTATTACTTGTCAAATAACAAATAATTTCCTCCTTTTCCTTGCACGTGAACAAAATTGTAGAAGATGTCGAGTGATCTGAATTTTCCAAATAATGGAGGTTGAATTGATATTTATAATGGTCAAACAAGATGGGTTTTGACCAAGGGTCACACCCATTCACATGGTGGGGCTTACATGAAGGCTAGAAATAATAATTTTTTATTTTTCATTTTGTGCAATATTCTTTAGCCAATTTAGGAAGCCTATTTGGCATGTGGGAATACCTCCCGATGCTACGCAAAAATCAACACTCCCTCTAAGCGGGGGAGGTATTCTCCAACAACAAATTTCTTTTTGAAAATTCTCCTTTATAAGAAAAGTTCATGAGCTCATAGATGAATCCATCTTGGAGTGGGCAATGTAATTTTTCATGTGCACGTTTTATAGATCATTTCATCTTCTAGGGTACTTTGCCACAATCCTCTATGACTTCTATCAGTTTCTCTTGGTCAATTTCCATTAGGCACTATTCAAGTCCTTTTGGTAGCCAAGTCCTTCTGGCTCCTCAATTTTTTTTATTCACCTAGATAAGGTCCATTATGGCCTTTTGGGTGAATTACATTTATCTTTTCTGGTCAAAGTCCATTATGACCTAGCCAA
The DNA here is from genome assembly GCA_000404065.3 of Pinus taeda. Lineage (NCBI taxonomy): Eukaryota > Viridiplantae > Streptophyta > Pinopsida > Pinales > Pinaceae > Pinus > Pinus taeda. The sequence goes on from APFE031064300.1 coordinate 494,340, forward strand.
GTCCTTACGGCAGCCAAGTCCATATAGATTCTAGAAGATTTGCCCAATTTTATAATTTGCCTTGCAATCATTCATCGTTTGGTCAAAGTCCATTATGACCCAACCAAGTCGTCTGACTTTCAAAAGATGCTTGCTTTCTACCAAGGACATCTTGGATCCCTATTAATGAGGAAAAACATTTGGTCAAGCTTGCTTCTGAAGTATACAAGATTTACTTAAGAGAATGTCATCAATTTACTTATTTGTAGATATTTATTGGAGCTTCATTGCTCCTTTCTGCACCACGTCTAGGATAAAGTAACTTGGCCATGTCCATCTAGCCTTTAATGCTTTATAGCTTCATGGTTTGTAATACATGTGCAGTATATATAAGTCTGCTTTTTGTTTCAACAAGGATATCTTAACTGAAGTAGTTCTTAAGATGTTCTTCTGTCTTCTGCACTATCTGAATTTGTAGCCTCTCTTCATTACCATATTCAATTTTACTACACAGATGTTAATTTTAGGGCTAGATAGTTTTCTGTTGTAGATAATTGCATTTTTAAATTTTTTCAACATTTTCACATTATTTTCACCCCATATCATCATATCATCATAAACAATTATATAGAGAGAACATTAACAATGCAACGGAACAGGAAGGAACATTAGAAGAAAAGCATACACAATAGAGACACCAAGATTCAGGTCAAAGACCATGCAAAACCCCACAAGGGGGAAAATCCAAAAGTCAATTATTCTTCTTCTTTAGCTATTCATCAAATGTTCAGCTGAGATACAATGTACAATAATAATGAGACATAGGTCTTTCAACATCAATCACATTAGGCCTTCTAGGCCAACCCTAGATCATGCAAGATCCTTATGAGATGACGACAACAAACTTATCATGGAGGCATTCATAGACCTTCCATAGGACCTCTGATATCACTGTCACAAGCATCACATATCCCTGTCTCAAATAGCTTACAAGCAACTGCCATAAGAACATCTGTCATTGCTATGCATCACTGTCATTAGGACACTATAATACATTACTGTTATAGGGACATAGCCATTCATTATTGCCATACATTACTGTCATCATTGTTATGAACACATTGTCATCTATGTCACCTGACACGTGGATTTGGGATTCGACGGATACGGGGATTCAAGTGTCGAATACGAACATGTTAATGTATCCGAACGTGTCCTATATATAATAAAATAATATATAATGTATCCGAACGTGTCTTGTTCCGGGGGGTCAACGTGTCCGTATCGATATATATATTATAATATATATATTATATATATATATATATATTTAAAATATCAGATTTTCTTACACATTCTCATTCATGATCCAAATTAATTGATTTCAAACATAGATCTTCATCTACATGTAAGTTTTATTGTTTACAAAGTAACATTATGCATAGTACATAGTACATACAAATACAATTGTTACATAAATGATAAATCATGATTCATAATACATATTCAATTCATCAATGATCTAATAGGAGAAAGACAAGATAGTAAGATAAAGATACTGACAACTGTAGTTTTCTCATTAAGTCATCATAATCAAAATGTGTTACATAGGTAGTGCAATGCTAATGGAAAATAGAAATATCAAATAGCAAATACAAAACAACTACAAGTATACAAGCCTTAAGGCAGTAGGTAGCTCATGACTCATGAGTCATCAATCCTCATAATCATCATCAAAATCAACATCATTGTCCTGATCATCATGGTCACTAGTACCACTGCTCTCCTTAGCTGCATCCTCCTTTGTATCCAAAGTCATCTCTGCATCTGTTGGTGTGGAGGATGACCCCTCTATAGTATCATCATCATCAAACCTGATGGGCTCTAGCACTAGATCATTGAGATCCAAGTTGGCTAATGCCAACTCAACTCTGTTGTCCCGACCCATATCATCAAGAAATACATCCCACACCTTTGTCTTGCCCTTCAACCACTCATCCCTCTGCTTGAAAATAAGACGAAGGTTGGTGTGCACATACACCATTGTCTCTGCCCTGGACTGCTCAAGCCTTCTCTTCTTGACACTATACAATTTCCCATATGTGCTCCAATTATTCTCGCCCCATGACTGCTGTAGAGTAGGGCTTGTTGCCCCATGATTTTCCCACCAAGAATAGGGCTTCTTAGTCCCCCTGTCTCTAATCAGATCATGTCCTGCAAATCGACTAGTGCCAGTGGAAAACTCTGCAAAGGCATCCTCTACCTCATCAAGGGATGCTCGATCCTGAAAAACCCGCCTGAATGCATCTTTCCTCCCCTGTGAGATTTCACCATCCACGTGAGGAGGGAATTTGCAGGAAGGTCCACCATTCAGAGGCTCATGGTTGTAGTATTTTGGGTTCAATGAGTGAGCCAAACAATGTAAAGGTGTGCAATTCTTGTCCCATCTGCTGACAAGAATATCCTGTATAGTGGTGAATAAGGCCTCTGATGATGTCTCATACCGGGGCACTCACTCTATAAAATAATGCTCCTCATAGACTCAATCATGGAATCACATCCCTCATAAACCTCT
>APFE031064300.1:531042-573143 GCA_000404065.3 Pinus taeda
TTTGTGTAATGTAAAGGAGGTTGCCCCCTCGAAGAGGCTTATTTCTAAGGCGTTGATCTATCTTTTCTATTTTTTTGTGAGCTAGTTTCATAACAAAAAATGATATGCAAATTATGTCATAAATCTATTGGAGGTGGGGGTATTCTTAGATTGAAACCAGTGTTGAAAATATTGGTATCGGCAAAATATTGGTGAGGGTCTAGAAAACATCTTATCAGCAATATCGGCGAAAATACTAGCAAAATATCGGCAAAAATCGGCAAGCATAAAAAATGCATAATATATTCAATTTTTTTTCAAATTTTTAAACATATAAAGCAATAACAACATGAAATAAACACATTGGCACATAATTATGAAGAAAACACTAATATATATGATGTCAAATAGAAATGATACATCAAACTTCAAAGGCGATACCAAATCCTGCTGATCTATGATAATTGCCCAATCAAGGGCTCAAACAAAATAACATCACATATCTTGTTGATCCCTGATAATTGTCCAATCAAGGATTCAAACAAAATAACATCACATATATAAAAGTATTTCATTATCATGAGTTATAACTTATATGTAGCAAAACAAATAAAACTAGCAGCTATCTATCTGAGATCAGTGGCCTCTCCCTAGCAACTATCTTTTTGTCTTGTTCAATAATTGCTTCAAGAACTTTTTGTATAGCCTCCGCACTAGAAACCATACAAGGCATTACATTTGCATCATGTGCAGGGAGTCTAGCCAGATGGTATTTCAATTGCGTAACCCCTCCTAACATCTTGGTCCCACACAATTTGCATGATATATATGCCCGATTTGCCCCACCAACAGGTTCCCCATACTCCCAAAATGGGTCCAAGGCTTTTGGCATATTTGACATTTGTAGTGAACTAATTCAAACCTAGGGCACAAAAAAAACAAAAAATTGGCATTAAACCCCCCAACACAAAAATAATAAATAATAACCACCTCATTTAAAAAAAATTACTACATTATTTGCATTTTGCAATGTGAATGAAAAATGGCAATAAGAGGGTGCATAAGAAAGTTGAAAAAAAATGAAGCTTGCTGTCCAAATATGGAGAAAGCCCTTGCATTGGCTCATGGGCATGAAAATCATAGCAAGTGGAAAAAAAACAAAGAAACAAAATGTTGGTAAGCAAAGAGGCAAGCAAGCATAACCCTAAATCTATGAAAAAATCATTAACATAGGGGTTTTTAAGAACATACCTCTTAATGGAAGAAATGAAATTTGTCTCATTGTTCTTCAATCTTTGATCCACAAAAAATCTTAGTTGGTGGTGATAATCGTTGTTTGATCCTCAATCTCTCCTTGACAACCACCACAAAGCTCTTCCCCTTCTCCAACACTTAGAAGCAGAAATGAAGAAAAAAAGATGATTTTCCCTTTTTTCTAGTTGCAACATATCCGGCCTGGTGATATTTTCTATCGTCTCGTGATATTTTGCTGAGATATCGATGATATCTCCAAAATATCGCAATATTTTCGAGAGCCAAAATATCGCGATATTTTCTCGACTCGCCGAAAATATCGCGATATTTTCGATTATCGACGATATCTCGCTGATATTATCATCACTGATTGAAACAACACTTCGCTGGGGTAAGAGGCCAAATAAAGCCATGTGATGCACCAAATGCAGTGTTAGGTCCTATTAGGGCAGAATATCTTTCCAAGTTTGAAAAATTTCATGAGGATAAGGCTAGGGAGAAGGCCTTCCAAGATGACATTGCAAGGAAAAGGGAATTATTAGAAGCCATGAAAGAGAGTGGGTATGATGATTATGAGATTCAAGACTCCTCTTCTATCCCTTCCACCAATGACCCCTTTCACTATGTTCATCATTCTTTTGGCCAACTATCAAAAGGAACAAAGAGAACAAACATCTAAAGTTATTTCTCATCTTCTGCCAACATTGACTCTTCTAATCCCACTTCCTCCCAGCCAAGTCGTCAACCCACTTTGGATCAACATTGGAAAAAACAATGCAAAGAAACTTCTCATCAATACATTGCTAGATGGTGGTATGATTCAGATATCCCATTTAATGCTGCTTGCTCACCTTATTACCAAGCTATGTGGGACTTTGTTATAGCTGCAGGAAAAGGCTTCAAAGGCCCTAGTATGCATGATTTGAGGGGAGCTCTTTTGCAAAAAGAGATTTCTTCCATTGATGAGTATTTGGCTGAGTATAAAGATTCATGGCTCAAAACAGGTTGTTCCATCATGACATATGGATGGATCGATGGAAAGAACTGCACTATCATTAATTTCCTTATTTCTTGCCCTCAAGGAACCATGTTTTTGAGATTAGTTGATGCATTTGATAAGGTGAAGGATGCAACCCTTCTATTTGAGCTTTTAGATGGCATTATTCAGGAAGTTGGGGAGCAGAATGTTGTGCAGGTCATCACCGATAATGCCTCAAACTATGTTCTTGCTAGAAAGATGCTTGAGTCCAAATATAGGACCATATTTTGGATGCAATGTGCTGCACATTGCATAGACCTCATGCTTGAGGACATAGACAAAGTGGAGTGGGTAAAAAACACTGTAGAGCATGCAAAGTGCACTACAAAATACATTTACAACCACTCATGGGTATTGAACCTAATGAGGATAAACACTGGGGGCAAAGAGCTTGTTAGGCCTACAATTACGAGATTTGCAACTCAGTTCCTCACGTTGCAATGTCTCAATGGTCAACATAAAAACCTGCAGAAAATATTTTCTTCTGATGAATGCACTGAATCTCGGTGGGCTCGTAGACAAGATGGCAAAGACACCAAAAAGAAAGTGTTTGACAATTATTTTTGGAAAAGGTCTGTAGAGCTTGTGAAAATTACAGAGCCCCTTGTTAAGGTGCTAAGGATGGTGGACGGGGAAAAATTGGCCATGGGCTACATTTATGAGGCTATGGATCAGGCAAAGGAGCAGATACGGGCAGCTTACAAGGACAATACATATGGTGGCCGTATATGGGAGATCATTGATAACAGATGGAACAATCAACTTCATCGTCCTATACATGCAACTAGGTATTTTTTGAACCCAAAGTATCAATATAAAGCACGGCTAGGAGATTTGCAGGATGGGGAGGTCAGAGCTGGATTGATTGATTGCTTGGAGCGCATGGTCCCTAGCCATGCAGACTAGTTGGAAATACATAGACAACTTACTGTTTTCAGTATGGCAAGTGGCCTTTGGCAAAAACTTGGCAAAGATGGCAAGAGATGTGGATCAACCAGGTAAGCAATTCCAATTTCCAATTTGTTTTTCTTTTCAAGTTAAAATTGTTTACAAATTTACAATTCAAAATTTAAACTAAGTTACTAATTAATGTCTTTTTCTTTGCAGCACATTGGTGGGAGTCATTTGGCGGCCAGTGTCCTCAATTGCAAAAGTTTGCAATTAGAGTCCTCAACCAAACTTGCAGTGCTTTAGGTTGTGAGCGCGATTGGTCTGTTTTTGAGCGCATACACACGAAGAAGAGAAACCGTTTGGAACAAAAACGGTTAAATGATCTTGTCTTTGTGCAATACAACCTTTGACTAAGGAGGAACCAAATGATGAACAAAACACCTGCTCTAGATCCCATTGTGTTGGACGATATTGATCCAACATCAGAATGGGTGGAGGAGACTGAAGATCCTGTGTTTGATGTTGATTTTGATATCGACATGGCATTAGCGAGGGATGAAGCAGATTTGGTGGCGGCATAAGAACGAGAATCAATAGCGGCAGCAAGGAAAGGCAAAGAACCAATGGAAGGAACTAGTCGTGCGGGTCGACAAACTCGTGCTTCCATTAGGTCCACTACTTTTGTTATTGGTGGCATTGCTATTGAGGTTGCAGAGCAGGCTGAGGCATCCTCAGACTCTGAACCAGATGATGTCTATTTAGCTCCTGATGATGATCCTGTGTCTAGTAGTGGTGATGAACTTGATGATTGATTCATGTGTACACTGTAGACCTGTAGTAGGCCAATGGCCTCATAGCTTGCAACATTGTTTTTGGACTTTATAGGCCATTTAGAGCCTCATTGCCTATGTATTTTACTATTTTTTTGGTGATATGTATTGCACTCGGTGCCATTTTGATATATTCACCTTTACATGGTATATAAATGAGCAAACTTTGCATATTTTGTTTATATTGGCTTGGAATCATGATTTTAAATCTTAAAAGTAGTTTTGTTTCATTAAAAATTAATTATTTAATGTATTTTTCTAAAACCGGTTCGTTTAGACCTGACCAGTCCCGGTTTGAAACCCGGTTCATTAGGTGGACCGATCCGATCACCGTTTCCAGTTTTTAGAATATTGGTCACTACCCCCCTTGGCTTCACTAGGAGTTAGCCTAGATTGAAGAGTTGAGAATTGAATGACAGCTGCTCAACTTGAGACTTGCCCCCAAGGCCACACCAAGTAGATTAAAGATTTATTCCATGTTAGCCCAGGTGTGGATTTAGGCAGCAACACAGGCCTGCTCCCCTTGATGAAGACATGGTTCCCATATCCTAAGTCACCAGATTCGGCGATTTTCAACAATTAAATTCGAAATTCAGTGAATTTCAAGCAGAAACGAATATATTCGTTCGAGTTCGCCGAATTTTATGGCGAACTCGAATTTAAAGGCAAATTAGAATTTTTCTTGAACAAAATCGTTTGAAGTTCGATTAAATTCGCTTGAGGTTCGATAAAATTCGTTTCAGTTCGTTTATTTTATTTTATTTCTTCTTTTTCGCGCGTTTTAGCCCGCGGGTTTTATTGCTCATCGGGTTTCATTGTTGCATTGTTTGGTTGTGCGAACGTCGAAGGGTTTCATTTCGTTGCGGTTCATACTCCAATCTCACAACAAACAGTCCAGTCTACACTCTACACTGTACAGCTGTAGCCTGCCGGAGGGTTTCATAAGTTATAACTTTCATTTCAGTGACCAGTCTGCCCGACGCGTCTCAGCTGCCGATGCGTATCACGATTCACAAGGCCTCAGCGTTCAGGTAGGAGTCGTAACTGTAACCTTCACGAGACTGTTAAACTTTTATTTCACTGTGATCATCACCAAAGATAGCAGAGGTTCAGGTATCCGAAGTCCTTTTTCCCACAAAAAATCACAGAGAAACCCGAGATTATGTGTCACTGTAGTCTGTGCTTGCCTGAGATTTCAGAGATCTTAAGCGATGATGTTACTGTGCTGACTCTGGACTCATCATGTCGAATGTAGGGGGCTCGGCTGTTAAACACTTTAGTTTCCAGTTTCCACCACCAGCAAACTCCTACAAAGTGTCATTACAAGTTACAATCGTGTCAGACACATTACAAAGACTGAATGCCCTTTGAATAGCAACAAACTAGTGCACCGTGTTTAATGTTTTCATTCAAATCTTCATATTGTGATAGATTCCAGTACCAAAATAGATGCACAAATAAAGCAAATGTTTTGTATGTACTTGCTGATACTCTTTGTTGCATGAGCAGAATGTGCACAGCGGGCACTGTCCTTTGTTTGTCTTAATTTATATATATAATTTTTGCAATCAAAATGGTTGTAAGAAATTATATGATTGCCTGATTAATGCTCCAAAGCTTCACAGTGCAATCATCACTTCCACTTGCCAACTTGGTTGGATGATACAAAAGGAGTTTCCAGTTTCCACCACCAGCAAGTTTCTGTGGTGATACTGATTGTTTTAAAAATTGCTTTATATCCCAATTTAGCTGTGTATTCTCCACCAACTTTGTTCCTGGCTAATTCCAAAGAATCAGGTTCTTCCTTTATGCTAATATGGCCCTTTTTAAGATAATCGAAATTGGCATTCCATTCATTTGATTGTTCACCTTCCAGTCCCAAGAAGTTGGCCAAGTGCCAACCGTGTTGCCCAATGTTAGTCGTGTCTCCATTTGTAGTTTGATGTAGCCTGAAGAGACCCTTTTGTTGAAGTATATCATTTTTATCTTTTGACATATGGAACCTGTCTCCATATTCCAAGATAACATCAGGATTCAGAACCTAGTCTTTGCCTAGGAGCCCACTTTCCAAGCTAGATAGTCACAACTCACCAATGATATGAAGGGATCTTACCAAAGGTTTCCATTGATTAGACACATTCTTGATTGATTTCCTGGGATTCCTTATCCAATCTAAAGATAGAGTCTGGAGTTTGGCTTTATTGAATGTTACATCACTCTATTCAGTTCATTGTATCTTGAGATGCTGATACTGTTCATTAAAAGACACTGTACATTATTGTATTAGATTAACTGTTGATTGATAAGAAGGGATTCTGCCTTGAAACCCTAGTCCCCTAGAAACCCTAGGGCAGAATTACCCTAGCTCATTACAAATTGCTTGGTTCTTGTATATTCTTGGCTAATCTCTCAAACGAGAGTTGGAATGCCCTTGATAGACAACCAATGATTTTCAAATAAATATTGCCCAAATGTCGCTGTCCAGTTTTAGTTTGACTTATTGATCTTCCTCTTGACATGTTCCAAACTGCACTTGCTCAAGTATATCAAGGTTCTGTTCATACACATCCTAGTTTGATGACTATTGAAGTTTTCATTGCGAACCATGCAATTGACTTAAAAAAGGATAGAATACCTTTGAAAAAGGTAACAAGTGTATGTTTTGCATTTTTTGAACAGCGTAGTGTTTACCTGAGAAGTTTTGGCAAAGTGTTGAACTAGCTGGCTGAACAGACTCCCATATCAAGCTGTTTTCTGTTATTCAATCAATTGGAGTTTTTCCTTTTTGGCACTGCTGATCCATCTACCCAAGAGGAGACAGGGACAGCAGCCCAGATGCTGGCTAGGGATTTTATGACATATATAAAGAACACAAATTACATATTCCTAACAAAGCATAATATTACCAAAATTTAATGAGCAACGCACACACAGAATGCTGTTGCTAGAAAATAACAGGAAATATGAGCACAATAAACAACAAGAAAACTCCAGAATTGATTAAAGTTTAAACTTAATCACAAAACAGAAATCACATATAGTCTGTCTGGAGGTATGGAGTGGCTGTCCCATCATAGAACCTGTAGGCTGTAGGCTAACACTGAACACTTGGCTGTCAAATCTATTAAACTTTTGGCTGGTAAAACTTAAAAGTTGTATCAATATGTAGACTGTGGACTGTTCCAATCAAAACATTTTTATAATTCTATTGTTTTGAATCACTTTTCCTTTTTCTAAATTCTAACTAACGAAAATGTAATTTCAAAAAAAATTGCAGACATTTCAGACATTGCAGACATTTCATACTTTCAATGGCACCCCAAAATCAACTGCTGTAGCTTGGAATTTTGTCCAAAAAGATGGTTTTAATCTTTCATGTCAGCGGTGTGGACATAATTTCACTGGCACTTTGACTAGAGCAGTGGATCACCTTCTCGGTATTAGCATTGGAAGTGGAGGTGGTGTTGAAGCCTGCACTAAGATCACCAATGAACAAAAAGCCACAGTGCAGAAAGACCATTCCAATTCACAGATGCAAAAGCAGAAAAGGGTAAATAAGAGGTAGAAGAATTGAGAGGGAGATTGCCATGTCTTCCTCCAACACTATTAATTCAGTTTCAAACATTGGTGGATCAAGTTCTACTCAAGCAAAAACAAGTGGAACGAAAACATTAAATCAATTCTGGAAACTTGTTGAGAAACAGGAAGTTGATGATGCTGTTGCTGAGTATTTTTATGCATGTGCAATTCCCTTTAATGTGGCGAGGAGTCCATATTTTAAAAATGTAATTAAAAAGGCTATTGATTTTGGGAAGGGCTATGTTCCTCCTGGATCTGAAGCTTTGAGGACAACTTTGCTAAAGAGAGCGAAAGACAGAGTGACAGGAAAGTTGGTTGATATTAAAGAGTCTTGGAAGCTTACAGGATGCACAATTTTGAGTGATGGTTGGTCAGATTTGTGTCATCGCCCATTGATCAATGTGCTTGTTTATTGTCCTCAAGCGGTACTTTTCTTGAAGGCAATAAATGCAATGGATCGAGTGAAGACATCAGAATTTATTTTTGGAATTTTGGATGAAGCGATTCAAGAGGTTGGGGTGGAAAATGTTGTCCATGTTGTTACAGATAATGCATCAAATTGTGTTGGTGCAGGGAAGCTGATTATGGAAAAATATAATCAGATTTATTGGACCCGTTGTGCAGCTCACTGCTTGGATTTAATGTTGCATGACTTAGCCAAATTTCCTTGGGTCAATGAAGCAATCCGAAGAGCCAAAACAATTTCAAACTTCATCATCAACCATCGTCTCACTTTGAGCATATACAGGAAGAATGCATCAAAAGAGTTGTTGAGGCCTTGTGATACAAGGTTTGCCACTTTTTATATTACTTTGAAAAGAGTTGTTGAGGAAAAAGCGAGCCTAAGAGCTGTTTTTTGCAACATTGAGTGGGAGAGATCTACCCTCTCAAAAGAAACTAAGGGGAAAAATGTTGAACAAATAGTGCTCAATAATGGCTTTTGGGAAAATGCAAACAAGGTTTTAAAAATTTGTGGCCCAATTGTTAATGTACTCCGCATGGTTGATGGTGACAAACCTTGTATGGGTTTTGTTTATGAAAGCCTTGATCATTGCAAAGAGGCCATTGCAACTGCTTTTAATAATGTGGAAGCTGATTACAAGGAGATATGGGATTTAATTGATCATAGATGGAAGATGATGCATAGTCCATTACATGCAGCAGCATGTTATTTGGACCCTAGATTGTTTGGGTTACCAAGACATAGGGATGAAGAAATCATGAATGGACTTATCTAGTCTATTGAGAAGCTAAATCCAGATCCAGAGATTGCAGGTTTGATCAGAAGTCAGTTGAGGGCATACAGGTTAGAAGAAGGGTTATTTGGAACACAATCAGCAAAGTATGATAGGAGCAGAAGTGATCCAACACTATGGTGGGAATTTTATGGTTCAGGGGCACCAAAATTGCAAAATTTTGCAATTCGTATCTTAAGCCAGGGAACAAGTGCATCAACACGTGAAAGGAATTGGAGTTCCTTTGACCACATTCATTCCAAAAAAAGAAATAAATTGTCATCTGGAAGATTAGAAGATCTTGTTTATGTTCATAGTAACTTGCAGTTGGCATTGAAGAATGTGGCTAAAGAGTCATCCAATTCTTCTACTCCGTGGATCGATCCTGTTCCAAATGCAACAATGGATGATGCTGATTTGTACATTGATAGTGACATAAACACTAACGGGGAATTCACTAATGAATCTGGTGCTGAAGCATCTAGCGGATTCACAGCTCATACTACTCTTGATGACATAGAACTTTTTGATATAACAAGTGGGCAACAGGAACATCAAGAATAAAACTTGTGTTCCTGTTTGAGATTTCTAGTTTAGTTTTTGCATGAACAATTTTCTGAAACTGCCAAGCTACTTTAAAGTTTAAATTTTTGAGTCTATATATAATTATTTCCACTGTTTGCTTGCTTCAATGATTCAATCTAACCTGAAAAGGAGTGGTGATTTTAATTTTTAGAACTGTTTTCAGCACTTGCTATTAAAGTTGACTGCTGTCATAATTTATAAATGATAAAGGTTCTTGGCAATTGGCATTGGTTAATATTAAATAATTTCCAGTTTGCTGAAACTTGAAGAAACAGATTTTGGTGTTTACCAGGCTTGATGTTTATGTTGGCTAGCCAAGCCTTTGGTGTGACATTTTCAATGCATCTTTATGTGGAACTACATTTTGTCAAATTTACCATGAATTGTTTGTTTAATTTCACAATGTTGCTGCCAGCTGGAGATTAAGATTAAAACTAACGTGTAAGATGTGCCACCAAAATGCTGAAGAGAAGCACAAAATGTTAGTGATTGCTTGTCAATCTATAGCCAATAGCCTCATGTATGTTATGGCTTGTAACTTCTGCCACAATCTCCTGAAGGCTGAGGCACTGTTATTTTCAGATGAACATGGAGAATCATTACATTTAAGCATTGAACTACTGCTGTGTTTTTAGAAACTTTTTTGGGTGTCAAATGTTAATGCATTCATTCATCTTGGAATTATGTAACTTCCAGTCATAGACTTAATGTTCAAATTAGTTGTTTTATGATTTCATAAGAAGAATACTATTATACTACAGTCTACATCACTGTCATATGAAAATTCTAAACTGTTATGCCCATTGCCAACAATCCTTTTGAAAATGCTCAACTTTTCTAGCGTCTGTTCTCTTGCTAAGCCAAAAATTTATATGAATTTGACTTTAAATCGATTATATATATATATATATATATATTTTTTTTTTTTCGAATTTCTATATGTCAGACTTTATGTCGAATTTTATTGACAAAATTTTAGTTGCCAAACTTTATTCAAATTTCATGGTCGCCGAACTCGAACTCGAACTCGAACCTGGTGACTTAGCCCATATCTTGGGTCCTTAATGAACTGTTGGCATGATAAGAGGATCAGAAGAGCATATCCTAAAAATAGTGTGGGATAATTGCTCATTTTGGAGGATAGAGAGGCATAAATATTTTGAAAGCTGTACTTGTCTTCAAAAGTTGTAAACTGAGGTAAACATAAAAACAATCTTAACTGACTGTGTTTGAAGGCAAAAGTGAGATGTTTCCTGGCTGGTGCTTCATTTGTGGTGCTGAAGATCTTCACCTTGGCATTGCCAAGGTTAACCTCAGACCATCTATAATAACAAACAAATCGCAAGAGCGTCCTCCAATTCTAGACCCCTTGGGAATGAAGAAAGGAGAACACCATAATCTGCAAAGATGATAGTAGATACTGAAAATCACCTGTACCTAGCATCAGTCCTGTCTTAGTATTCTCACAGATATTCTGCTTAAGCTCATAAACCTATAAGTCGAGGAGGATCAGAGATAGAAGGCATTCCTTTTCATATTGATGCCACTTTGAATATCTTGTAAGAACATGTATGCCATAAGGCAAGAAAACTTTTCCAATCAGTCTCTGATACTATGATTCTCTTGCCATTCAAGGTAGCAGAAGTAGAACCCTGTCCATTGCAAAGCTGTTATGCTGTGTGTCGATTCTCGAACATCAGAAATCCTGGATGAGTGTGATAATGAACAGACCCTTGTGCATTTCCCGACAGGCCTGTGAGCAGATTATATATGAATATTAGGCTACTACTTATTTTTTTGGTTCAATTTTTTCTCAAGAACTGTAGTTTTCCTGATTTTAGTTTATGTAAGTAGCATTAGAATGAGTATTTAAAATATTTGAAACTGTTCTCTTCACAGTGGTTCTGACATTGATGCTGGTGAGATCAAGCGGAGAATTAATAAAACATACCGTGCGCTGGCAGAGGGAATAATTGAACAGAACAAGGTAAGAAACATATATTAAACTGAATTCTTCTTTGGATGCTTAGCTATTGAAGATTAAACTCTTAGGTGATATATCTCCCAACATGTTGCCTAATTACTCTATCGTGCATTTCGCCTGATTATCGTTCATTCATAGTATCAATGTAAAATGGCATGCATGATATATGAAGTGAGACATTGGCAAGCTTTTAATTCAATAAGAAGAAAAATTTCACTTAGAATAATTTAAAATCCCATGGTCAGATTTCTTCCCTGTTGCTTGGTAGCTGTGTCTGGACCATCATGGTACACCTCTGCTGGTTCTGTGAACAGAATGAGGGCGAAGCAGCAATAGCAGGAGCCTCTATGAGACACACTAAATATAGGCAGAAATTGAGGATGTTTTCAGCCCTAGCTAGTTACTATTATGAATTTTCCAGTTTGGCTTCTCTGTTTTAGAAAATTCTTTTGTATAGGTAATGGATTGTTTTTTCCAGAATTCAAATAGTTGCATTTTTTCAGATGTTTTATAATTCTAGGAGAAAGGCATTGATCTCTAGGAGGTTGTCGATGCTCTTATGTGTAATTACTCCAGCAGTTGGTTGCTTCTATCTAGGCAAATCTCCAGTTATTCTGTGTGCACTATCCTATGCCAAATTCAGGGTTTGGTGTTACCTCTAAATTTAGGGTTTGTAAATTTGTAAAACTCTTGCTTTCTTCATCTATAAAAGAAGGCAGAGTGGGTGATTATTCATTCAGCTTTTGTGAGAGAGCTAGTGATTAGCAGTTAAGGTTTTGGGCTAAAGCATTGTATTTTTTCCATTCAACAAAATACAGATCTACGTTTGAGAGTTCAATTTTGTGTACCCTCTCTTCAAATTTTCACTGTGCTCTGTTGGCAAATTACAGCATTCAGAATTTACTGTTTTGATTGGTGTTTGGGTTCTAAGCTTCCTAAATCTTGTTGAGAAATCCTTAGGGCAGCATAGTTAGGTTTTTTATAAAATTGATTTCTCTTTCTTTGACACTTTCTTGTGATGTTTCTTATTAGTTCTTCTTTCCAATTATTCTATTATTATCATCAAGACAAATGCCAAACGATGAAGATCACAAACACAACAGAGAACACAAGATGTAGCCTGTAGGCACTCAGCCAGAGCAATACCCCTCTCCTAGGGGAAAACCCAAAAGTTGTTCTTCTCTTCTTTAGAAACAAATCAAACAGGACAACCTTGATCCTTTGACCAAGACATAGACGACCTCCAATCCACCAAGTTAGCCTCCCATATAGACAGGTCGAACTTCAAGAGTCAACGTAGGTCATCCTTCCAAAATCTGAGTCAAATAGGGTCTCGGCCCTCTCTGCAATTCCTAAACTTCAGCCTGCAACAGATCAGTCCTGTGATAACCCTAGCTCACACGTGTGACAGGAAAGTTTGGAATTTCGGCTTCCTTTGCTTGTCTAGTGTCACTCACTCCTTTGCTCTGGTTTTCCCTCCTTTTCATGGCTTCTTCTCTCCTCTTTTCTGCTCTTCAAACTTCAGATCGAATTGCTTGATGATGCTTGTTACGGCTCAAACTAGCAGGGGACCTAAAGGGGATCCCTAAAGGGGCAAATGCTAGACCAAGGGCAACAAATGGAGATTTAGCCCACTGTCACTTCAGCTAAGGTTCCCTACTATTTACGGACTTTCACCAATGGGAGGAGACCCAGGGTATATGGAGTCACGAATGAAGAATAAATCAATAAGTGGATATAAAATGACCCAAATAATCCCTTTCTAGAAGAGGTCCAAGAATGAAGCTTGCAAGGTACACAATCTTCTAGGAGAAAGGTGTGGGGATTCGAGGGCTAGGAAAAACTTGTGAATGAGTTTTCCAATCCCTAAAATCCTTATTGAAATTGGTATCCTAGGTGGTTCTTGAAGAATTGTCTTTTCAAAGGAGCGGGACCACACGGACCAGGTGGGCCCAACCTAGGTCAAGAGTCAAGGATTTAGCAACTAATGATGTTTTTAACCCAAACAAGGAGGGGGAAAGGATCAAAGAAAGATTTTTCACTCAAAGGTGTAGACTTGATTCTATAGGCACTAGCCTTGGGGATACTACGACAAAGTTTGATCTTAGAGCCAGAGCTTGTCTTTTCTCACAACTTCACTGTCGGAATGGCTTCAAAATTCGAGGAGGCCTTGAGGAGACACCAATGCAGAATAGGCTAGGAGATCGAACTTTTTGGAGGGCTATTTTGTCGGGAAAATGATGCCCTAGGTGACCCAACTTGGCTAGACCTAGGAAAAGGTGAAAAAGAATTGATTTTGGGTGACCACCTCTTGGTAGATCAGTGCCTTAGTCTTGGGAGTGTTAGTTTTTGGTAGCATCAGAAGTGCTCTATTCTTGAAAATTGGTGGAGAGGGCAAGGCACATGAGTTCTAAAGAACCTAGAAACAATTTGGTGAAATTCCACCCGAATTGTATTTTATTAAAATAATTAATGTTTTTAATGGAGTTCCTAAGTCTAAACTTAGGATAATTAAAATATTAATGGGTATTAATCAAAATATGGGTGAGAATGATCTAGAAGGCGGATCAAGTCATGTTTTAATCTTAACTATTGATTAGAGACTTAATCTCGGCCGTTGAAGACTCAACGGGAAAAGTATAAAATGGAGGCTTGGGGTTCATTTGGAAACACACACAAAGAGATTGAGGAAATCGATTTTATGAGGTGAGAAGTTCTCAGGAGGAAAATCAATTGGGGAGATCTTGCATTTGAGGGGTAGAGAGAATCTGGGAGGACTTTCCAGAAAATACAGAACAAAGAGGTGGAGAGAGCTTTCAGAGAGGCAGTGCAATAGCCGGGAACTGTCGGGAACTACCGGGCGGCGGGAACTGCCGGAATAGTCGGGAGAGCTGACACAAAGGGCAGAGAAGGTGACGCAGGGCTGACGGAGAGCCAATGCAGAAATAACCAGGGTTAGTCAGTCTTGTGTCGGATCAACCGAAATTCTGCTGGGTGAAGTGAGGTAAAACTCACTCAGAAGATTTTCCGCTAGTATTTTCTCTGTAAAGGATTGCTAGATGAGCATCCTAGATTTTTATTCAGATATTTCTCCTGCATAATAATAAGCCCTCAGAGCTGCTGCATCGGTTTTCTCGCATTGGGTTTTTCCGGGGACTATTGTGTCCAAAAATAAGTGTCTTATGTATCTTGTTCCTTGCTCTGTTTTCTGTTTCATGAGATCAAATATTTAATTAGTGTAGGCTGCAAAAGTAATTTTCTCTAGTATTCAGAAGAATAACTTGATGAATGTAATTTAAATTCAAGTAGGTGAAGTAGATTCAGATTTGTTGAAATAGGGGTTCCTTTGAGTTTAGGAATTTTCACATGGTATCAAAGCATTGATTTTGAAACAGGAAGCGCAGATCTAGTGTTGAGCAGTGAGGCCGAAAGATGCACTTGGTAGCAATTCAAATTCCCTTGAAGGGCTTGCGTAGTCCTTGCCGGGAAGCAGATTTGAGGAAATCACTCTCTGAGTGAGACGACAGAGAGGTACGATTTACAAATCGTGAGTTTGCAGAGGCAGAGGGAGTGATGCAGAGCCTCAACGCAGTGCTTGAAGGGCGCAGTTTCTGCCGGGGCAGAAATCCGCTAGAAAAGAACAAAGACACGTAAAAGGGGAATTTTCTCCATAGAGAACTTTCAGCCAGAAAGTTCAAATTTCTCACTTGCTGAGCAGTTGAGCAGTGCCTAGAAGTGACTAGAAGAGTCAAATCGACAGTTGGGTGAGATGGCATCGCATGGGCTCAGAGATCAGGACATGTTGGAAGGTGCTTCCAACTTATGTCATATGGAATACCAGAATCTTAGCTGTTCTGGAGGAATATGATCTTGAAGCCTACGTCAATAGTGTTGTAGCTGTTCCTGCTGACAACAATCAAAAGAAGAAGTACAAGGCCGAGCAGGGGAAGGCAAAAAGGCTCATTCTCGATGGAGTTCGAGATCATGCGGTGTCACACTTGCAGGGCAAGGATACCGCCTAAGAGATGTGGGAAGCTTTGTCGTCTTTGTACGAAGGCTCTTCCGAACAACGAAAGATGTATTTGGAGCAGAAGTTGCAGCGGACTTTGATGCAAAAAGGAGAAGGAGTGAACCTCTATCTTCAGCGTCTTTAGGACACTAGAGAGAAGCTTGCTGCAGTGGGGTCCACTCCTCAACCAACCACGATGGTGTGGATAGCCATGAATGGAGGCTCGGACGAATGGCAAGTTTTTGTCCAAAGCACATTAGGCAGAGAAAAATTACCTTCGCGGGAGGAGATGTGGGCGGCTTTTCAACAGGAGGAGTTAAGGAGGGACCTAGTGAAGGTCAACCTCAGTGGCAGCAGTGGGAGTGGCACAAAGACAAAGGAGGAGGAGGAGAACGTAGCTCTAGCATTGAAGGGACAGCAAAAGCCAAAGCGAAAGGACATTTCGAGGGTGAAATGTTTCAGTTGTGGCGAGATGGGCCACTATGCATCCCAGTGTCCTTTGAAGAAAAAGGACAAGGATGAGAAACATGATCCTAAGGCTGGTTCAACAAAGATTGACGATGTTGAGTATGCCATGAGTGCCCACGCATCTCTAGGAGGGAGATGGGGCAATATTGAGCTGTAGTCGGGAGGACTACATGTGGGCAGGATCCTTGAGGAGTTCACCTCTTGGATCAATTCCTTGCTATGGGAGCCCAAAATTCAGCAGTAGAGAGATGGACTTAGTGTCAGATGATGCAGTAGAGTGTTTGGAGGATAGATGCAGTGGCTTGGGACCAGAGACTGATCAACGCAGAGCAAGGTTGGCAGCAGTGCAGTTGGCACAATGCAGGAGTCAGTAGCAGTGAGATTCCAACATTCATTTTACTATGTTGAACATAGTTAAGTTCAACTAATTTTGGATGTTTTTCAGTTGCTTCTCTCAGCAACTGATTTGTAGTACAGATGCAGTGTTAGCAATGGCAATGCTAGCAGTATAGCAGATGCAACATTTGAGAGGGAGATGTAGTACAGATGCAGTGTCATGGGCAGTAGTACAGTAGCAATAGTAGCATAGTGTTGGTGGCAGCAACAGTGCAGAAAGGTGGTGCTTCAGAAATAGAGCATCATGCAAGTGGACATTGTTGCTAGAGCACTTTCCTTGCTAAGAGGGAGTGTTAGTTTTTTGTAGCATCGGAAGTGCTCTAGCCTTGAAAATTGGTGGAGAGGCTAAGTTACATGAGTTCTAAAGAACCCATAAACAGTTTGGTGAAATTCCATACGGATTGTATTTTATTAAAATAATCAATATTTTTAATGGAGTTCCTAAGTCTAAGCTTAGGGAAATTAAAATATTAATGGGTATTAATCAAAATATGGGTGAAAATGTTTTAGAAGGCAGATCAAGTCATGTTTTAATCTTAACTGTTGATTAGAGACTTAATCTTGGCCTTTGAAGACTCAACAGGAAAAGTATAAAATGGAGGCTTGGGGTTCATTTGGAAACACAAATAGAGAGATTGAGGAAATCGATTTTCTAAGGTGAGAGGTTCTCAGGAGGAAAATTGATTGGGGATATTTTGTAGCTGAGGGGCAACGAGAATCCGGGAGAAGGAATTTTCGAAAAATACAAAATAGAGAGGTGGAGAGCGTTGACATAAAGGCAGCGGAGTAGCCAGGAGAGTTGACGCAAAAAAGTTGCTTGTCACGCAGATCAGGAACTCTCGGAACTACTGGGAAATGTCGGAACCGCGGGAACTTTCGGTAATTGCTAGAACTGCCGGAATTGCGAAAATTCTGCGGGTGAAGTGAGGTAAAACTCGCTCAGATTTTCCACCAGTATTTTCTCTGTAAAGGATTGCTAGATGAACATTCTAGATTTGTATTCAGATATTTCTCTTGCATAATAATAAACCCTTAGAGCTACTGCACCGGTTTTCTCGGATTTGGTTTTTCCGGGGACTATTGTGTCCAAAAATAAGTGTGTCCTATGTATCTTGTTCTTTGCTCTATTTTCTGTTTCATGAGATCAAATATTTAATTAGTATAGGCTGCAGAAGTAATTTGCTTAAGTATTCAGAAGAATAACTTGATGAATGTAGATTAAAAATCAAGCAGGTGAAGTAGATTCATATTTGTTGTAGTATGGGTTCCTTCGAGTCTAGGAATTTTCACAGGGAGAATGGAGTCTATGATAAATATGAATGAGGACTTCGTTTCTTAGTCAAGGAGGCCTTAAGACTACCTCACTTGTCTTCTAGGGCAAAGGGAAGCAACCTTAACAACTTTTATACTTTGACTTGCAAAAGGTGATGGCTTATCAATATGAATTCGTTGATAGAATTATCCATAGGAAATTTTGTTCAAATTACATTGCCCGTACATTGAGAGATGCTATATAGAGACAAAATTCCACAATTTAAGCAGTAAATGCATGCAACAATTAGCCCTAAAAATAGCAAAAATCCCAATCCAATGTATATGAAAAAGTAAAACAAGAATAGAATAGCATTAAAAGCATGTAATATCCAACCATCCACAATTTGGCAATAGAGAAGCTCCAAGACAAGATAAACCAAATCCAAACATCAAATTCATCCTCCAAGAAAAAGTGCGAAATTCTCAAGAGAGAGAAGAGGTCCAATCCAAAGTGATGATGAGCAAATGAACTCATCTCACTTGTATTTATACAATAAGGAGTTTGAATTAGTCTCCTTGGCCTACATAAGCCGCAAAACTAAAATAATTTGCTAATAATCTAGCTTTTGGTGACAAGCCCACCAAACTAGCTCACAAATGAAAAAGTAAGCCTCTTAAGAGGTTAGATGATGAATAATACATGTCGTAGGGCCCTCCAAGAGGCCTTATGAGGTCCATAGGTGCCATAATGAAGAATAGACCCTTAAAAGTGATGGACAAGGGGTTGGCCCTTTGTTCTCCAAACAATAAACTTGTGGTGCTCCTAGTGGATGTACGGGCACAATAATAGCCTCATGGGTCTCCAAAATGAGTCGAGTATGCCTATAATCATCTGCAAGGGCTCTGATGATGGTTTAGGTGATGCCACATCATCCTACAAGTCTTGGGTCAACTGCCAAGTGTATGGTACATCTGTGGGGTTGGCTGGGTAAAGGTGAGCTAGGTGCATCTTCCTCATCCAATAAGTGAATATCGAGCACTCTGAACATCCTCGAGGATCCATGGAGTACTGTCTACTGCTGTGGAGGCCTATGGCTTTCAACACACACCCTACATGTGCCAATGTAGCCCTCTAGAGGATTAGGACCCCGTATACGGAGACCAAACCCAAGATGGAGACCATCTGCAATCCCGCATAAGATGGAATGCATCCCCTAGCCTTCCAATACAACAAGTCATTAGAGAAATTGAGTAAGTGAGCTTATCAACCATGGACCACAGGTGGGGACTTCATAACGGCCTTCCCTTTCATAGTGGGCTTCGAGATGTGCCAATGTCTCCTAAACTCCAAATGGGGTTAATCAAGTATACTATTAGGTGGTTTCTACTTCTAAAGTGGATAATATGTTCAAGGTACATCTTTCAAAAGGTGGTGGCATGTGATAGATAGGTGAATGAAGTAGGGGATGAGAAGGGGCATCCCTGGGCCACATGCTGGCGTACAAGGGTAGCTAATAAAAGGAAGCCCACACTTGGGTTTATAATGTATAGGAGGGAGCAATCATGGTACATGAGGTGCCCCGACCGTTATTTTTCCACCCTTCTTTATATGCCTTTTACCTTTTTATGATTTTATTTTATTAACTGCTCAGGGCTCAAGGGGTAAGAGCATGATGCATAAGATATAGCAGTGAATACTCCCTTTTAAGGTAGGGTGGTTCATTGCCCACCAGGGGTTGGGAAAATCATGGATTCCCATATGATGAAGGAGGCTCATAGAACCTATAGGAACTAGGGTGATGGCCATGATGATGGGGTAGAGCTCATGTATTGGTTTTGCCCACACGCTAAATGTGTTTGTCCTGACCATCTTTTGCATTTTGTGGTACATTTTTCTGTTGAATGTGGCCAAATATGCTTTTATCTTTTTTTTTAGCTGCATCAACCTCCGGGCATCATTCTAGGCTTGATCCAAGGAGTGGGCAAGGGGAAGGGGTGAGCGAACCGTATGTGGACCGAGTGGAGGAATGTGGACCCAGGGGGGAGAAATGACGAATGGGGTAATAATGAGTGGAAATGGTGTAATATATGCAGATAAGGGAGCAAGACCGTGCAAATAAAATCAGGGTTTCCCGTGAAATACCATGCCTAAAACCAAATGGTCAGTAAAAGAGATTCCACGGAACTAGAATTCAAGGTTAATATCCAAAAAAGGGGTCTAGGGGACAAGAGCACAGACCTAGCCCATTCTTTCCGCCAAATCCCCTCATTAATCCATGCCCAAAAGTGTCCATGATAACCAAACTACAATACTCAATTACCAAATGACAAGGCATACCTTTAGGTTTGGGAGGCCCACCTTCAAACATACAATCATGACAGATGTGCGAGGGACCACATGGCTGGCTTAGGTGGCAGAGAAATTGCACAGTGAGCTAGCTGGTGGCTGCCGACTGATGATCATCTTGGAGATTTTTTTTCTCATAGGGATATCACCCACAAAATGGTGGGTAACATCTGGCTCCAATTGGGATGTGATCTCTCGAGGAAGTGGACGAAGCTACTCGAACAAGAGGTCACAAGAACTCCAACAATCTCTTGGTTACCGTAGACTTGTCACCTGCACATATAATAGATGAAAAACACGGGGCAACATGCTTTCACGTCTCATGATTGCACATGCTAAATGTTAGGCCATAAAATCAACAGAAAATAAAATATGCAAATAGGCACCTATCTACCATGAGAAATATCATATGACTTTAATTCTAATGCAAAAATAATCATGCAATGCATCCTATTCTACCATGCATATGATATAATGTCAAGTTTCAAGGAAAGAGGTGATACGACTTAATTTGACTGGCTCAGGCCAAAGTTCATCGTTAAGTTTGGTAATGTAGTAATAATCCTACCTAACCTTTCCATGAATCCTGACAAGTATGGGATCTCTATCAACCAAGACTAAATGCCCAACCTTATATTGTTTCTTAGGCTTCCACTTTTTACTCATTTTAGAGATTGGCCAGTTGAGGATATGGACTTCTTGAGTCTGGAGAATAGGAGAAGGCTTCTCGATTTCACATGTTTCATAGTAAGGTCTAGGCTTGGTCACATGAGGTAAGTAGGTAGGTTCCCTATAAAGGATAAAAGGGGTGCCATCGGATTGCAGAATGGTGGCATATGATAAGTCCATTTGAACATGCCCCCCAACGGTAGCACCCCATTTCCTAGATAATAGCATCCCCCACACATGAGGAATATCAATGACAATAACATCCATGAGGAGCGATATATCGGGATTCCTAGCTAAAGAAACCTTAAGGTCCTTGATGATACCTTCCACTTCCACAAGTTTGGAATTAAAACCACGCACCTTCTTGTACAGTTGAGTGATGCGGATACCCAATTGCTTCATAACTGTTAAAGGCATGATAGTTGCGGAAGCCCCTGAGTCTAACATTCAATTGTGTAAGAAGAGGTCATTGATAGCCAAACTAAGCAAGAAAGGTTCATGCCCAGGGTTTCGGTTAGGAATATGAATGTTTTTCGATTCTCCAGGTAGTTCTTCTTC
This sequence comes from Pinus taeda, assembly GCA_000404065.3. Lineage (NCBI taxonomy): Eukaryota > Viridiplantae > Streptophyta > Pinopsida > Pinales > Pinaceae > Pinus > Pinus taeda. Next base: position 552,120 of record APFE031064300.1, read on the forward strand.
CTGAATTCCCGGGGACTTCTTAATTTGTTGTTGTTGCTCGGGAAGCTTAGCAATCTCCTTCAAAGGAACAAGTATAGTGATTCTTCCTACGATAACCCCTATGTCGATGTCAGGTTTAACTTCTTTCCGCTTTTCCTTCTTCTTGATGTATTCTTTCCTTGGAGGATCCTTTTTTTGATTGGCTTTCATTGGGGAATCCTTCTTGGGAGGAATTTTAGGAATATATTCTTTGCAAGGGGCTTGCTTAGGTGATGGTTCTTCTTTAGATGGTTCCTTAGGAGTTGTTGGGTTTTTGCTCTTTTCTTTTCGTGAATATTGGACCCCTTTAAATCTTCCCTTGCTATCAGAGTTAAGAATGGATTCTTCCTTTTCCTCTTTAAAGGTGACCTAACTAATGGGAGGACGTGTATACGACCCCCCCAACAAAATGTTGAAGATGTCAGATTCCACAAGGTTGGCTTGTTCATCCTCACTCTCTTCTCCTTCACTTTCCTCATCCTTAGATGAAGACTCTGGCTCAACAACACTAGTTGGAGCCAAAGTGTTTGGGATTTGAGAAGAGCTTGGCCTATCTTCTTCACTTTGCTTTTTGGGAAAAGGCTTTCCTTTAGGGATATAACTAGATTTTTGGGCCCTTTTCATGGCAGTGATTTTGTTCATGATAACCTTGTCACGTGCATTGGCTTCTTCGGTGAACTTTTCCATCCTTTTGAGGAGGGCAAGGAGAGTTTCCTCATGTTGATCTTCAGATTTCTCCTTCTTGATTTAAGCTTTAGCTCTAGGGTGGTCATTGATATCAACCTTCGAGATTCGTATGTTCTCTTCAACTTCCATTGCTGTCTCTAGCTTTAGCCAAAGTGGAAGGTTTCTTATCCCTTAACACATAGGTGAAGTGGCCACCCACTGATTTTATGAATTTATCAAGAATATTGGCTTTAGATGGCTAAAAATGATCAGGTATATCTTTGACTACCTTGTCAAAATTTTGAATGAATTCACACACATCCTCCCTTCCCTTGGTTATTTGGTAGAATTTTTCGATATTGAAGGTACCTTGGTCATTGCATGACCACCTTTTCATGAATAGGTCTTCAAATTCATCGGAGTCTTGTATGCATGCAGGGGGAAGGCTAAGGTACCAATCTCTTGCTTGTCCCTCAAGTGATAAGGAAAAAAGCATCATGAGTCTATCTTCATCAAAGATCATTCTGGGGGACATTTGCCAATAGATTTCTTCAATAAAGCCATGGGTAGTCCAAGTAGCATCCCCTTTGAATTTGGCTAATCATCGACTATATTTTTTAGGTAAGGGTTTGGGATCATCACTCAATTTCAAAGGAGCAAAGACACTAACCAAGTGTCTTTCACTCTTGGTCATCTTAGGTTGATCTTGTTTTGGGTCAATGTTAGAACTAGATGGCATCTTTGGAGAGGGATCACTGATCTTCTCAAATTCAAGGAAAAGAGTGGTTCCAACAGGTGATGGAGTTCACTCTCCCCTTTTTGTAGCAACCCTAGTTAAAGGAGGAATGTTGTTGCTTTCAAGTAAACTAGGGGTTTGGACAATGAGTGGAGTCGCTAGAGGAATGCTTTATAGATGTCGTCAACGAATCAACTCCTCAATGATTCACTAGGGAGGTAGACTTGCTTCCTCCCCGGTAACGATGCCAAAAATGTTACCGCTCAAACTAGTAGGGGACCTAAAGGGGCAAATGCTGGACCAAGGGCAACAAATGGACACTTAGCCCACTGTTACCTCAGCTAAGGCTCCTTAATATTTACAGACTTTCACTAATGGGATGTCATGTCCCTTCTCAAACACATTTGTAACAATGTGTCTCTACACATTTTTGCACAATTTTGGCTAAGGAAAAGAACCCAACATTTTGGACTTAGGGACTTAGGAGAAATTTCGACTTAATTTGGTTGCTAGTGGAAGGTGGGGGCCACCCACGTGGGAATTTGAACTAGGCCATTCGAATGGCTTGGAGGGAGTTCGAAGTGCTGAATGGAGGGGCCCACATGAGGCAAGGAAGGCCCAAGAAGATAAAAGGAGGAAGAAGCTTTCATTTGTATCATTCATTCACCTTGCAAATTGAATTTACTTGTCTATTCGCTTTGCTGCTTAGCCGAGTCAACTGGCTGTTTAGCCACGAATCTCTCAAGCGGGAGATTCAACCTTACCTTCGGGGGACCTTGAGTGCCCGCCCTGGGAAGGCAGTTCCATCAACATTTTCAGGAGATCCGGGAGTTTGCTACAACACCACCATTCAGCCATACACAAGGAATGCATATTTCTGGGCCACCAGGAGAATACGCAGAAGGAGTTTGAGCCATAATCGATCAACCATTCATTGGGAGAGCCAAGGAATCTGAAGAGCAACATTAATCCAACATTTCTTGAGAGTTTTGGAGCCAAAGATGCCAGAAACCCAGTAGTTCGAATTCCAGGCCTGGGAGACAGCGTAGAGGGCCAGTCTAGTAATTTTGTGGGACTTGGGGGCAAGAGCTACAACCCAGAAACTCATTCGGGAAGTCAGGGGATTTGTAGGAGGGATCAACCCAGCACTTTTGGACACTTTCTAGAAGGATTTACAATCAGAATCCAGCAGGCCGAGTTATGTAGTTGCAGCTGAAGTTGGGCTCCTTGGGGGTCGAATTTCAGAAATCTGAACCAACTAAATTCCTTTGTGGGTTTTTCTGGGTTTAAACCAAGGAGTCAGAAGCTTGAATCTCATAATTTTCTGAGCACGGGAAGTGGGGTTTCCAGCCATTCGAAAGTCAGTAGAAGAGTAGTGTAGATTGGTGCAACAATTGTAGCAGCCAATAGTTCAGCTATTGGTCACCTAGGTTTGTCCATGCTTTTCCATTGAGACAAGCCCAAGTGCACCATTCTATTTACTATTGTATTTTGCTCTTCCAGAAGTAAAAAGTGGCTCAGCAGTTCATTATTTCCAGCATTTCCATGGGTGCTTAGTATCTATTTCGTTTTTGTATTTGCTGAATAGATTGTATGCTTGTATATCACTTGTATTCCTACTTAGGAACATTACAGTGGTATCAGATCCTAGTTCTTGGCTCAACTATGGGGATTTTCTCCTATGAGAGAAAGGGACTAGCAGAACATCACATATAGAAGGTAGAGGTACCAGAGCATAGAAAGAGAGTTGGAGATTACTCCAGATACGGAGAACAGAGGGAAAGCAGTGGTAGAAGAGGAGGACATGGTGGAACCCAAGAGCAGGGAAGAGATGGCTTTCGACAGCCTCCTAAGGGCTTTGAATGACATAGCCAAAGTCCAGAAAGAGATGCTGGAGGAGATAAAGCTGCAGAACAGGGAGAGGACCACTCCTAGAGGGTTTCTATTTGGGGAGACTTTTGGAGCCTCCCAGCGATTCGTTCACCACTCACCAACAACACAACACCATCGACTAGTGGGCCAACTCGAGCCACACTGCCCTCTTTCGTACCAGTGGCACAAATCGAACTAGCAAGGGGTGAAGACCCCACACAGATGGGAGATCATTTCAGAGAGTGGCAATCTATGGATGCAGACTTCAAAGAAGCACTCTCTTTCAGAGATTTCTGCAAGCTCAAGCAGAGTGAGAAGAGCAAGGGCTATGGAGGACAGGGGACATAGAACTATGAGCTGCAAAGGACCATAGAGAGGATGTACTTCCCTACATTTGATGGCACTGCCAAGTGCACTGCTAGGGCTTGGGTTGAGATGATGGACACCTACTTCTAACTCAACCAGATGACAGAACAAGAAGCCGTCAAGATGGCCGCGCTGCACATGGAGGGGGAAGCCCATGACTGGTGGTTTGATGGCTTGGCCACACTAGGGCATGCCAATGTGGCTTCTTATGAGGATTTCACGAGGAGGGTGGTGGAATGTTTGACCAAAGAGAGATCTAGAGGCCCATTTCAGGGAATTGACCCAGCTGCGCCAGACAGGCAACCCGGGGCAGTACATCTTAGAGTTTTTGCGAGTGTTAGTGATGGTTCCGGATCTATCAGAGGCTCGGAGGGTATACACCTTCATTGAGGGCTTACTTGAGCCCTTGGGTGGACTGGTGAAGTCACGCAGACCCTCCATGCTGCATGAGGCAGTTTTGTGCACCAAAGATCTATAGGGGGCCATCCCCAAGACTAGAGTGCCTTTCCCTGCACGGATCCCTTTCTCACAGAAGGGGCATGAGACTAGACCTCCACCTCAAAGGACCACTCAGGGGTGGGGACAACTAGATGATGGGACATGAAAGGACCTCAGGAGGAGGAAGTTGTGCTTCACATGTAGGGAGCCCTGGGCACCAGGCCATCGGTGCACTGTTGACAAAGCACACTATATTGAGGTCTTTTCAGACAGTGACCAGGAGGACGAGATGGAGCAGGAGTGTGCTGTGGGAGATGGTGATAGTCTGAGAGATAGGGGGCCACCCCCACCACCTCCATAGGGATGGGCATCCTTTGCCCCATCCGGGGGAGTCCTTGCTTCCTTATGCGGGGTCCCCAAATTCTTGACATTAAGGATCAGAGGCACCATACAGGGGCAACAACTGTCAGTCCTAGCTGACTGTGGTGCTACCCACAACTTCATAGATGCCCAGTTGGTTCAGAGGAGGGGCCTCACTATGGCTGAGTTTGAGGGATTTTCAGTCCTAGTACCAGGTGACTGTACCATGCAGTGCACTCGATATGTGCCTGCTTTGACAATAGTTATGGGGAATTACTCGATCACGGACGAATTCTTTGTGGTCGATGTGCCAGACACCAACGTGGTGATGGGTGTCTAGTGACTGTACTCTCTTGGGCAAGTCACTACAGATTGGAAGAAACTTGAGATGGAGTTTACCCGGCCGGATGGCAAACCAGTAGTTGTCAAAGGCATGCATTCCTATCCACCTTAAATAGTCTCGGCCCACATGATGGAGGCAGATCTAGGACATGGGGACATTGCATCAGCAATGGAGTTGAGGATTTCAGAGGTTGGGGAACAGGCCCAGCCACCATCACCAGACATATAGGCCTTGCTGGACAGATACATAGTGGTGTTTGGGGACATTCCACCAGGGCAACTGCCAGACAGGGGATTCAAGCACACTATTGAGTTGGAGCCAGGTGTGCAGGCGGTGATCACTACCCCTTATAGGCATCCTAAGGTATATAAGGATGAGATAGAGAGGGCCATTCAGGATTTGTTGGCATTGGGCCATATCAAGCCAATTTCTAGTCCCTTCGGTTCTTCAGTAGTACTGGTGAAGAAGAAGTATGTGACCTTACGCATATGCATTGACTACCAAGCCCTCAACCGGAAGACATTGAAGAACAGGTACCCCATCCCTCACTTAGATGAGTTGATGGATGAGCTTAGAGGAGCCAAGTACTTCTCTAAGATCGATTTGCGATCGGGGTACCACCAAATCAGGGTGAGGGATCAGGACATCCTAAGACAACTTTCTTATCACTATGTGCACTTCGAGTTCCTGGTCATGCCATTTGGGCTGACCAACGGTCTGGCCACTTTCCAGTCATGCATGAACCATGTCTTCCGGGGACAGTTGAGGAGGTTTGTGTTGGTTTTCTTTGATGATATTTTGATTTACAGCCGGACGTGGGAGGAGCATCTCCAACACTTGGAGGAGGTGCTACGTATCTTGGAGGAGCAATAGTTTTATGCCAAACTATCCAAGTGCGAGTTTGGCTTGACAAAGATGCTCTACTTAGGGCATATCATCGGTGCTGATGGGGTGAAGGTCCATGAGGAGAAGATACGGACCATCCGGGACTGGCCGGTACCACGAGATGTGACCGCGCTGATAGGTTTCCAGGGCAGTTGCACCTACTATAGGAAGTTTGTCAAGGGGTTTTCAAAGCTGGCAGCACCCTTGATAGATTTGATCAAGAGAGGGGCTTTTGCATGGACTGATGGAGCACAGGTAGCCTTTGATTGCCTCAAGGATGTGATGAGCAGTTGCCTGGTCTTGGTACTTCCAGATTTTTCTCAGTCCTTCACCATGGAGTGTGATGCATCCGAGGAGGGAGTTGGAGCAGTTTAATCACAGGATAGGCATCCCATTGCTTTCGAGAGTCGGAAGCTTCTACCACATGAGCGCTCATATTCCATATATGACAAAGAGATGCTGGCCATCATGCATGCATTGGCCAAATTTCGACACTACTTGGTAGGCAACAGGTTTCGGGTGAAGACTGATCACAACAGTCTTCATCACTTCATGGGACAACAGGGCCTCAATGACAGGCAACAGAGATGGGTCAACAAGGTGCAGGCCTATGACTTCGATATAGAGTATGTATGGGGGATTCACAATGTGGTGGGTGATGTTCTATCTTGGAGACCAGCTAGTCTATCACTCATGAGCATCTGCCATGATTGGAAGGCGCAGCTACTGGTGGAGTACCATGCGAGATCTTGGAGGGTACCCACGCAAATGAGCGTTACTGAGTGATGGATGAGGTCATCTATTACAAGGGGCACATTTTTCTAGTGCCCAACTCGTAGTTGATGGAGAGTGTTCCAAGCAGCACATGACTCGCCATTATTCGGGTAGCAGGGGTCCAGAAGACATATGTGGTAGTCAAGGAGAGATTCACGTGGAAGGGCCTCAAGGGGGACGTGTTGAAGCAAGTACAAGAGTGTGAGGCATGTCAGCGGAACAAGGGGGAGTTGATTCACCCTGCAGGAATTCTACAACCACTTCCCATCCCCGAGGGGAAATGGGAAATTATATCTATGGATTTCATCATAGGGCTCCCCACAGTGCAGGGCAAGGACTGCATTTATGTAGTGGTCGACCGGTTGACCAAATTTGCCCACTTTTTCACCATCCCCACCAGGTACACGACTGCACTGGTTGCAAATTTGTTCTTTAGGGAGATCTTCTAGTTGCACAGGTTTCCTAAGAACATTGTGAGTGACAGGGACAACAGGTTCATGGGAGGTTTTTGATAGGAGATTTTCAGATTGGTCGGGATCGAGCTCACTTCTAGCACGAGCTATCACCCCCAAATAGATGACTAGACAGAGAGAGTTAATTAGTGGCTGGAGGGGTATTTGAGGTACTACGTGACAGGATAGTAGAGGGCTTGGATCCAGTGGCTGCATTTGGGCGAATACTGCTACAACACCACCCACCACATGTCCATTGGTATGACTCCTTTCCGTGCTTTGTATGGATATGATGCATTATCTTTTGCTGATGTTGTTTACTCCTTTCCATGCTTTGTATGGATATGATGCATTATCTTTTGCTGATGTTGTTTTTGGAGACAACCGGGCCCGAAAGGCCAAAGATTGGATCTAAGAGAGCCAAGACATCCTCAAGGCTCTCAAGGATAACTTGGTGACATCATAAAACCAGCAGAAGGTGTACGCAGACTGGCACCGGACATAGAGGCATTTCGAGGAGGGGGACTTGGTGTACCTTTGGCTACAGTCGTACAGGCAGTCCACATTGAAGCAGAAGGGGGCCGAGAAGCTACAACCTCGCTTCTATGGGCCATGCCGGGTGATCAAACGAGTTGGGGAGGTGGCCTATGAGCTGGAGTTGCCTCCGGGGAGCAAGATTCACGATGTATTTCATGTCTCATGCCTTAAAATGGTGTTGGGGCAACAGGTGATAGCAGCAACAGAGTTAGCCCCATTGGATGATGAGGGCCACTTGGTTTTGGAGCCTGAGACCATCTTGGAGAGGAGGGAGAGGAAGCTGAGGAGCATGACCATTATGGAGTTCTTGGTACGCTGGAGGAACTTGACGGAGGAGGATGCCACTGGGAGGGTGAGCACATTTTGGAGCACCTAGCTTTGAGGTTGCTTGAGGGCAAACAACATTTGGGAGGGGAGGACTGTCATGTCCCTTATCAAACACATTTGTAACAGGGTGTTTACACATTTTTGCACAATTTTAGCTAAGGAAAAGAACCCAACATTTTTGACTTAGGGACTTAGGAGAAATTTCGTTTTAATTTGGTTGCAAGTGGAAGGTGGGGGCCACCCACACTGCATTCGAATTAGGCCATTCGAATGGCTTGGAGGGAATTCAAAGTGTTGAATGGAGGGGCCCACATTTGGCAACAAAGGCCCACGAAAATAAAATCTGGAAGAAGCTCTCATTTACATCATTCGTTCACCTTGCAAATCGAATTTACTTGATTGTTTGCTTTGCTGCTTAGCCGAGTCAACTAGTTGTTTAACCACGAATCTCTCAAGTGGGACCTTGAGTGCCCGTCCTAGGAAGGCAATTCCATCAGCTTTTTCAGGAGATCCGGGAGTTCGCTACAACACCACCATTCAGCCATACACAGGGAATGCGTATTTCTGGGCCACCAGGAGAATACGCAGAAGGATTTTGAGCCATAATAGATCAACCATTTGCCGGGAGAGACAAGGAATTTGAAGAGCAACATTGATCCAACATTTCTTGAGAGTTTTGGAGCCAAAGAAGCCAACAACCTAGCAGTTCGAATTCCAGGCCTGAGAGACAACGTAGAGGGCTAGTCCAGCAATTTCGTGGGATTTGGGGGCAAGAGCTACAGCCCAGAAACTCATCCGAGAAGTCGGGGGATTTGTAGGAGGGATCAACCCAACACTCCTAGACACTTTCGAGGAGGATTTACAATTAGAATCCAACATGCCGAGTTTTGCAGTTGCAGCTAAAGTTGGGCTCCTTGGGGGTCGAATTTCAGAAGTCTGAACCAGCTTAATTCCTTCGTGGGTTTTTTCTGGGTTTAGGCCAAGGAGTCAGGAGCCCGAATCTCATAATTTTTTGAGCACGGGAAGTGATGTTTCTAGCCATTTGAAAGTAAATAGAAGAGCAGTTTTCTGGGCAACGCAGTGCAAATTGGTGCAGTAGTTGTAGCAGCCATTAGTTCAACTATTGCTCAACTGGGTTTGGCCATGCTTGTCCATTGAGACAAGCCGAAGTGCACCATTCTATTTACTATTGTATTTTGCTCTTCCAGAAGTAATAAAATGGCTCAGCAGTTCATTATTTCCAGCATTTCCATGGGTGCCTAGTATCTATTTCGTTTTTGTATTTGTTGAATTGATTATATGCTTGTATATCACTTGTATTCCTACTTAGGAACATAACATGGGAGGAGACCTAGTATATATGGAGTCACGAATGAAGGATAAATCAATAAGTGGATATGAAGTGACCCAAATAATCTCTTTCCAGAAGAGGTTCAAGAATGAATCTTGTTTGCATCCTAAGTAAGGTACAAAATCTTCTAGGAGAAGGGGGTGGGTATTTGAGGGCTAGGTTTATGGGGTATGACTTTGAATGAGTTTTCCAATCCCTAAAATCCTTATTGAAATTGGTATCCCAGGTGGTTCTCGAAGAATTGTCTTTTCAAAGGAGCGGGACCACACAGGACTAGGTGGGCCTAGCCTAGGTCAAGAGGCAAGGATTTAGCAACCATTGATGTTCTTAACCCAGACAAGGAGGGGAAAAGCATCAAAGTTTTTTTTTTCACTTCAAGGTGTAGACTTTATCCTATGAGGCACTAGCCTTGGGGATACTAGGGCAAAGTTTGATCTCAGAGCCAGGGCTTGGCTTTTCTCACAACTTCACTGTCGAAATGGCTTCAAAATTGGAGGAGGCCTTGAGGAGACACTGACGCAGGAGAGGCTAGGAGATCAGACTTTTTGGAGGGTATTTTGTCGGGAAAATGATGCCCTAGGTGACCCAACTTGGATAGAGCTAGGAAAAGGTGAAAAATGATTGATTTTTGGTGACCACCTCTTGGTAGATCAATGCCTTAGTCTTGGAAGAATGGAGTCTGATAAATATGAATGAGGATTTCGTTTCTTAGTCAAGGAGGCCTTAAGATTACCTTGTTAGCCTTCTAGGGCAAAGGGAAGTAACCTTACAACTTTTATACTTCGAATTGCAAAAGGTGATGGCTTATCAAGATGTTTTGTCCTTGCTGTCATACCCGCAAACTTGACCTCCTTTTCTTCGCACGTGTGACTGTTTCTAGCCCTAGAAACAATCCTCTTCACTTTGGTTTTCCTCCTCCTTCCTTCACTGCACTAGGAGACCCTTTATTGGCTACTGCACTTCGCTGATTTCAGAGATGTTTTCCGTTGTCTTTTGAGGGAGTGGACAACCTCTATTTATAGAGGACTGTCCCTCCTTTAGGACGACTTAAGGCTGACTTGCTCATTGTAGGCCGACATACATTTTCTTCATCAATTTTCATCATTTAGCCTTTTTTTAAGGACGTTGCTACATGGAGAGGACTTGTACTTGGCTTGGAGGTATTCCTTTGACCTTATACAATATTCTACATAGTGTAACATGCCCTCTAAGGGTCTTACATAAATACATTGACACTTTGACTTCCTAGAAGCACTTAAACATGTACTTGACCTACTTCAATGAGCAAGAAACTCATTGACAAATAATATAAAAATAATTTCTCTTTTCTTGAAAAAATACAAATGTCGAAATTACATTTATGAAGACCGAACCTAGTGACACTTTCTTCAACATTTCCGGGTCTCCTCATCCATCTTTGGTTTCCCAATCCACTCCTTTTGAAAGGGCTTGATCTCTTTACCCTTTTGAGGGAAAGAAGGTTTAGGAGTGAATTTATTTTTGGAAGCAACATCCTGTAAGTCCCTGGTTTTATTGATCGCCACACGAAGTGTGGTGGGTTCAAAATTCTTTACCCATCCACGTAGAGGTTCTGCCAACCTCTCTACAAATAGCATCACCAATCTGGCCTCTGAAATATCTGTGACCATGACCGCTAGCCTCTGAAAGTCTGCAATATAAACCTCCAGACTACCTGTCTGCTTGAACTGTGCAAGCTCTCAAAAATGAATCTCCAGATCCTTTCTGTCAAAGCGCTCAATAAGCCTCTGAGTGAACTCTGTGTATGATGTGATGTTGCCATGCCCCAATGTCACCAACTAATGGTACCACCACGCATGGGCTTCACCATCCAAATGTAGGGGTGCCAATTTGATAGCCTCCTCGGTCATATGATGCAACTGAAAATAAGTGTCCAATTTTTGTACCCATGATCGTGCTGAACATTTGGACAACCCATCAAAACAGGGGATAGTCACATTTCCCAAAGTTTTTTGCAGCTCCTGATTCTGCCTTGGAAACCCCTAAGATGGTTTGGGCTTACTCTTCAATTAAAGGTGGCAGAAATCAGTAAAGCTCATAGCAGCGCGAAAATCTTGTCCTAGAGCTTGATACTGCTCCATGTAATCTGCATAAGGGATTCCAAAATCAACCTGCCCTGTTAAGTCCTCTACGGCCTCTTGTACAAACTGAGGCATTTTGGGTTTGGGCATTTTACTACCAGTGCGTGATTGGTTCTGCACATGAGTACGGGCTTGACTGCCCTCAACACTGTTGGATCCTTCCCCATTCAATGGCTCCTTCCCAGTGGAAGCCCTTGTGTTTGTCATGCCTTTCATTAAATCCACAATCTCCTTTTGGCCCTTGGGCAAGTCATTTATAGCCCAGAGAAAGCTATTAAAAGCTTGTTCCTCCTTACCCCCCATATCTGGTCTTTCGAACTTAGGTGTTTTCTCTATGCAGTTGCCCTTTTCTTGTGTTTCTTCACTCTCTGTATCAAGGATATCTTCCTCTATAAGTGGAGTTGGTTCTCTGTAAGTGTGTTTTCTCCTATATGTTATCCTTGTATAAGGGTTTTCTTGTGTCATGAAAACATTGTCAAGGGGAAACTAAGTCTTCAAGCTGTTAATCCATGGTTGAGCCAAGACTAAGGCTCTGATACCATTGTGAGATCCCTCTAAGAAAATCTCCGAGTTTTTGTTATGCTCTCCCAATGGAGACTTTGGTCAAACATTTGTGTCGCACTCTGCTGTAGATGATATCTTATAATTTTTAACTCATAAAATGAACACAGAGAACAACATGGGACCAAAATTCAAATATGACATTCCAGGAACTCAGACTAGTTCATTAATACTCGGGAAATTCCATACAATTGATATATAGAAATATATTTTCGACAGTACAGATAAACTGGAGCTGTTCCTCACTTTATTTCAGTGTTCCACGGGGACTCACCCCCCCCAGGGGTCTAGTTTCCTCGCTCCCTCGCGCTCCGGGGACTTGGGGACGAGTAGGGGACGTTTCCCCACGTTCCCAAAATGCAGAAAACTCAAGGGGACGTGCCAGGGAAACGTTTCCCCTCCCTGAGGAGTCGTTTCCAAAAAAAGGGACGTGGGAGGACGTGAGGGGGCGTGGGGGGGACGAGGGGGAGGGCGAGAGGGCGAGGGGGGGTCGAGAGGGGGTGTGGGGGGGCGTTACCTCGATATTAACGGTTTTAATTAATTAAAATCACGATTTAATGCTTAATTAACATTTTGTAACTTAATTTCATTAATGTTTAGGGTTTTGGGCTTTGGGAAATGGCGGGAAATACGTTGGTTTATTGTTATAAAACAGCCCCCAACGTGAACCATGAACACACAACCTGAGCGTGTTTGCAACTTTGCTGAAGCCTGAGGCCCTGAGCGTGTTTTGCTGAGCGTGTTTGCTGAACTTCTGAAGCCTGTGCGTGTTTGCTGAGCATGTTTGCTGAGTGCTCCAGCCTCCCATCGTTCGAGCGCTGTGTGTTGAGGAGCCGCGCGGAGTCCGGACTACTACAGCTTGGCACTTGCAACTCGATACGGGTTAGTAACACTGAAAGTCGGCCTCGACCTGTCAAATTTGAGTTAAACGCTGCAAGTTTGTAAATTGTATTATTTTTTTTTACCCAAAAGCGAGTTCTGTCCAACATAGCGCAACAATTCGATAGACCTGAATAAGTTTTTTGTTTCTTTATAACTGGAATAGATTGCTATTATAGAAAGGCGTGAATGATTTGCGAATAGCACCCAGCACGTGTAGTTGTTGTATAAGAGGAGAACAGAAGAATGTTAGAATTTTTAATTCGTAGTTTTTAGCTCTCACATTTCCCACTTAAGTGAAACCTCTGAACCTTAAGATGACCTTCTATGAATGAGCACTTATCTTCTATCTTTATAGGTTTTGGTCCTTGGGCGATTCAATCCCAGGTTGTGTGACAGATTCCATTTAGCTGTCTATTCTTCCGAGGAGATTATTTCCATGAACATTTATGGATAAAGACAGTTTGGTGCACAGAGACCTGTCCGCTTCCATTGTTCAACTCCATCCCTTATAAGCAGTCTTATTCAATACGTTCGTTTTTGGAGGATGGCTATTGCTAGGCGCCACTGTCGAACCGTGAGCACTAGTGGAGAATAGGTTCCATTTTCAGTGGTTCACCATAGGAGAAAAAATTAAAATGTAGTTCGCTGTAAAAGGATTTAATGCACTAAATAGAGATTAGTTGAATTTTATTTTTTGATATTAGGAATTTCATTTTTATATAGTTTTTAGCTCTCACATTTTGTTTTGTTGTTGTTAAAAAAATGTTATTTTTACCTTTTAGAGAAACTGTGTATGTTAATCGAAGCTATTTTAATTTTTAGTATTTACTCCTGTTCTCCTAAGCAAATCATGTGTTACTGTTGATGATTGTAGAAAAATGGGTCTTTTCAATCAAATTATTGATTGAAAATCTGCACTATCAAACTTTTCAATCAAGCTACACAGTTTCTAGAAAAAAAAAACAAAAGTTGCAAGGGTGGAAATCTGCACTATCAAACTTTTCAGCCATTAACAAATTTCAAAGAATTTCTTTCTAAAAACATGAATTAGTCATAAGGATGAATCCACAAGTGTGAACAAATGTCAAATACGAGCATGTGCAAGATCCAACATTAGGTTCAAATCAAAACGCTTTTAGTTGAGGCTAAGAGGGACTTGACAAATGTGAATATATACCTCAGATTTGCTCAACATTTAACTTTTTAAGGGTATGCCTGAATATGAAATTCTCAACCATAAACAGGAATTGTCTCAAACAAACAATCCGACAGCAGAACCGTCATGAATTTATTTTTGCAACTAACAAGCATATCGCTAGAAATGTCTGTACACAAAGCTACTGTTGAACTTGAAGATAAATGGATAAAAAATTAAAAATGCAAGCTTTGAGAGATTTAACTCACACAGAAAATCATTTTTAATGAAATTGAGAATTTTTTTTGGGGTTAATGGTCTCACCAGTTTTCCTCCAAGGGTGAGAATCTGGTACCCGAAGGTTTGTTGCTTGCAGAGATACAGCCGTTGGGAATTGAAATTCAATTATTGAATTAGTTATGAAGCCATATGCTTTACTCAATATTACAGTGCTCCTGGTGTTTGTGCAACAAGAGCCTATTTTAGGGATGGGGAGTAAGGCCTCCTGGTTTTAGTCATCCATTAAAACAGGGGATATTTGTGCACTAAATGTTCACTCCATGCTTTATTTTTCTGCTGATTAGGCACCCCCTAGAATGATGTATGAATTTTAATTTTTTAGTGATTACAACCAACTAATTGGTCCAATAAACTGAGATAAACATACACTATCTCACCTTACTGACCAGTAATAAATGTTTTGGAGCAATGTTAATATGTGATGTTAAAAGAACAGAACCTTTTCAATTTCATGGTTGGATGACCTTAAATTTGGAGGAAGTAAGTTGGTTGCACGTCATAAGAATTTTGGTAGTGAAATCAAATTCTTGTATGTTCAATTGAATGGCTGTAATCATGTAATGTTTCTAATTTTTTTATTTTATTTTAATTTTTCATTTCAGGTTGCAACTTACAGGCTGCAACTTACATTTTGACTTGTCATTCAACTTGCAACTTACAAAGTTACAAGTTACAACTATGAGTGAAAGTCAAACTTCTTCTGGGAACAGTGGGAACAGTGAGAACACTGAAAGTGACTACCACTGTAGTGAGCCACATGATGCACAAGAAGAAGTTCAAAGTGGTCACAAGGGGGCAAGACACCAGAATAGGCATGGTGTAGATTTTGGAGCCCCGCCAAGAGAGCTGGAAAAATTTGCAAAGGGGACATTTAACCCTCTAAAACCACTTCTAATCTATGCAACTAGACTGCCGAAAAAGAATCCAAAAGTTGGTGGTGGCTCACGTGATTGGGTCTGCAATATTTGTGGGCATCACTTTGTTGGCAGCTATACCAGGGTGAAGCAACACATTTTGGCTATTACAGGTAAAGGAGTGAATATGTGTCCCTCAAAGAACCTGGATTCAGCTCTGAGAGAGCAACTTTGGAGGCTAGAAAGGGCATCCGCTGGAAAAGGATTGTTCTCTAGTAGACATATGGATCCAGGCACAAATAATCCTCCATCCAGTGCTTCATCAAAAAAGACAAAGGTTTCCACTGGTGCATCTCGTTCTTCTGCAATGGGTGGTACTGGTACAGTGTCTGGGATGTACAACATTCTAGATCGAGATGACACAGATGATGCAATTGGCAAATTTCTTTTTGCTAATGGGATTCCCTTCCATGTTGTTCGTTCTCCTTATTACAAGGAAATGGTCCAAGCAATTGCAAAAATAGGGCCTTCATATGTACCACCCGGAGAACATAAACTACGAACAACAATTTTGGATAGACAAGTGTCCAAAATTAATGTACAGAAAGAGAGAATGAGACAAACATGGTTGAGGTTTGGTTGCTCTATTGTTATGGATGGATGGACTGACATCCGAAAACGCCCACTAATCAACATCATAGTGACATCTTCAGAAGGTCCATTCTTTCTTAAAGCTGTTGACTGTTCTGGAAAGTGCAAGGATGCATCTTTCCAATTTGAGCTTCTGCGAGAAGCTATTGAGGATGTTGGGCCTGATAGTGTGGTGCAAGTTGTGACAGATGCAGCTGCAGTTTGTAGATCAGCTGGGTTATTGATTCAAAACAAGTATCAACACATTTTTTGGACTCCTTGTTGTGTGCATGCACTCAATAATGCACTGAAGGACATTGGCAAGATTCAGTGGATATCAGACTTGGTGTCAGCGGCAAGAGATGTGCAGATGTTTATCTGCAACCACCACACCTCCTTGGCTATGTACAGGGCTCACACGAGGAAGGAATTCCTCAAGCCCACTGATACTAGATATGCTAGCTATTTTCTCTTATTGGAGAGGATGATAGAGGTACAAGCACCTCTACAATCCTTGGTTGTGAGTTCAGAGTGGGGAAGGTGGTCAGAATCAAAGTCAGACACTGGGAAGAAGGTCAGGCTTCAGGTGTTGGACAATGATTGGTGGGCAGATTGTTCTTATTTGGTGTCATTCTTAGGCCCTATTGTGGAGGTCATTCGTTACACTGATTCAGATGCTCCTAGTCTTGGAGAAATTTATGAGACCTTTGATAGCATGTTGGGTCGTGTGAAGGTAGCCATTCAGCAGAGGGAGCCCTCATTAGAGTTCTATACTTCCCAGATTCGACCCATCATTCAGCGTAGGTGGGATCGCATGAACACACCTTTGCACATGGCAGCATATGCATTAAACCCAAAATGGTATGTTGAGAGACCTGGGAGGGTGCCTCCTATTGATGATCCAGAGGTAAAGAAAGGCTTCCTAGATGCAATTGCAAAGATGTACAGTGAGGAGGAGGGGTCAAAATTTCGAAGACAGTTTGTTCAGTTTGCATCTCTTAGTGGGCCCTTCAACACACGTGGTGCTCGGGCAGATCGCATAGATCTAGCCCAAGATGACCCGATTGGTTGGTGGAGGATGCATGGGGATGGTGCTCCAGAGCTCAAAGATCTAGCCATGCGTTTGTTGTCTCAGATTGCTAGTTCCTCTGCAGCAGAGAGGAATTGGTCCACATATAGCTTCATCCACTCTATCAAGAGGAACAATCTTACCTCTAGAAGAGCGGAGAAGTTAGTTGCTGTGCATAGTGCCCTACGTCTTGAGCATAGGAAGACACCTGAGTATTTGAAGGGACCAACAACACGATGGGATGTTGATCCAGAGGATGATGCACAGGTAGATATGGAGGAGAGACTTGATGAGAGACAGATGGGGTTGGTTGGTGTGCCACTTAGCATGTTTGAGAATGCTAGTGATTCAGATTCAGATGGTGATATTGTTGATCCTGATTTATTCATGCAGCAGCTGGATGCAGACATTGCAGAGACTAGCGGGGCATTACCTTGAGGCTTGAGCATTACCTTGTGGCATATTTTGCATTATGCTTGTTTATCTTTTGATATGTTGATGTTCTCAGTTCTTATCATTTGTGTTATCAGTTATTCAGATTCTCACTCTATAAAATTTTGACTCTTGATGTATCAGACTTGACTTTAATCTTTTATAATTCTATAAAATTTGGACTCATGATGTATGATGTATCAAACTTTACTTTTATAATTTTATGTTAATATTGAATATTTGCTGTTCAATATTCGATGTTCATAGTAGGAAGTGGAACATCAATATGGTTTAACTTTAAACTTAATCATAATGTATGATTATAAATTAGAATTTTAAAATTTGGATAATGGTCAAATGATATTCATATCAATGATCATGCTTTGCAGCTTTTCAATGCAAACCAAATTGTCATAGTGGACTCAATATAAAAAAATAATATTTTATATTTATAAATTTAAAATTTTTAATACCCTGACGCTCCCCCACGTTTCCTAAAAAATGGTAGGGAGCTTTTGCATAGGCCGCTCCCGCGCCCCCTCGCTCCCTCGCCCCCTCATCCCGGAACCTTGGTAGAACATTGCTTTATTTCTTTACAAATTCAGTTTGTAATGCATATAGAAAAATGGAAAGGATAAACCTCGAATTTCTGCTTCAATGCAACAGCCTCGGAGTCAGTCAAGATGATGATGAGACCAACTGCACTTTACACAAACTTTTCAGCCCCAATAGATGCAACGAAACCACTGTTGACTGTGGAAAGGGACCAGTCACCACACAGATTTGAAGAAGTGACTGTGACCCAACTCCACTTATCCCAGTTTAATGTGCTCCTCGTCCTCACAGAAAGAAAGACTATAGTCTGCTCGCAAACCAACAATATCATACAACAGAGGCACGTGCTACCACCCTGTCCATTTATTCTTAAATAATCGACCCCTTTGAAGTGAATACCCAACAATCACGTACAGGGGTATTGTGAAGCTTAAACAAAGAGGACTTGGCCCTAGACAACAAGTGTTCAGCTGAGGACTAATAATCTTCGAACAGAAGAAGAATATGGATACTCGTTTTCTACTTCTCCTTGAGGAACTCTGATTTTTCAACTGTAATTTTCTAGCAAATAACTCAGGAAACACGTGTTGTGGGAAACGAGGATTCTGTTTTTGTCCCCTTCGTTAGTAACTCGTACAATGCCTCCAACAATTCAAGCTGCTATAGTTTGGTACTTGTGCCTGTTCCTTCCTCTACACTCAACCATGTGAAGGTATACGCTCTAATGTTTTTATGGAAAACATTTAGACTGGCTCCACAATACTGTACGTAGCATGTTTCTTGTATCTCATGGGCTGCTGTGGCTAGGAACATTTACTTTTCTACAATAACCTTCTTTTTATTGGCTCAATTTTATTTCTGGTACTCCATTCTCCCAGGAAAGTCTCCAGCCTATCAAAAGAAATGGGAAATACAGTACAAGGATATAAAATCAATGATAACGCTTTAAACACTCAATATTTATGAGAAAATTCTTTGGCGTAAATCACATGATATTACATTTGTCGATGCGTTTTGAACCAACCAGTATGGTTCATTGTCACGACAAGTTGAAGAATCAGATCTAGGCTCCAACGGCTATATTTGACCAGGTAACGGCTAAATTGACCAGCTAACGGCTATATTTGACTTGGAAACGGCTAGCAGGACAGGACCAAGGGAAAGGAGAGCAATTTATTTAAAAATTAAAATAAGTTAAAGTTATAGAATTTAAATAATTATTAAATCAATAGTTAGTTATACTAGTATTAAAATTAACTATTTCAAATTTGTTTTAATTTTAGAGGTTAATAAAAAGAAAATCCTATTGTTAGGAATTGTTATAAATTAAATTAAGTTTAATTATAATAAGAATTTATAATTTAATTAAATTTAATTGTTTATATTATTTTATTAATATGTTTAAAATAACAATCGCTATGTTTTAGAATTGTTATTTTTTAAAGTTTAATTAATAATAGAATTATATTTTAAAATTTATCATTATTATTTGTTAAAAATGATCTATTGTTAGAATTGATATTTTAAGTTTTAATATATAATAAGAATTATATTTTAATTTTTATTTACTTATCAAAAAAAGAAAAAAAAGAAGAAAAAAGAAAAAAAAAAGGCTTAAACTAAAGGCTATTTGAATATATTATATTATATAAACAAACCCTCAAAGAGGAACAAAGAACCATGCTAAAAGAGAGTAGGTTAAAGGATAACACAGGGAAACTAACAAATAAGGAAACCAAAAACAAGCTATAAAAGACGGGAGGGGAGGAAAGGAAGAACACGACTAGGAAGCAAGTGCTGGGACCCAACAGCTACTGATCTTCCAACCGTCCTCTCTATTAAGATTGCTCGGCTTTTTTTCAATTTCAAGTGCTTCCCTAAATTTTCGGGTCCCAGGATCTATGGGCTCCCTAAAATTCACAAGGAGGGAGCTCCCCTAAGGCCCATTGTCAACACTATTGGAAGTCCTACCTACCTTCTTGCAAAATTCCTTGCCTCCAAGCTTAAACCCCTAGTTGGCCGTACAGAGTCCTTCGTCAAAGACTCTGCTTTCTTTGTTGAGGAGCTCAAGGACATTAAGCTTGACCCTGGGGACATTCTTGTTAGCTTTGATGTAGTCTCCCTTTACACATGCATCCCTATAAAGGAGGCCATGGAGGTGATCAACCGATAACGGATCCCTATACTGCTTGGTTAGTTGAGATCTGTCTCACTTCCACCTTTTTCAGTTTTGAAGGGGAGTTCTTTGAGCAAACCTGTGGTGTTGCCATGGGCTTACCCCTATTCCCTGTCGTTGCTAATCTTTTTATGGAAAATTTTGAATTCAAGGCTCTAAACTCAGCCCGCCTCTTGCCTAAACTTTGGAAAAGATATGTAAATGACACTAATGTCATCTGGTCTCATGGCCAAGAAGAGTTAGATCTCTTCTTCAATCATCTCAACAGTCAATCCTCGGCCATTAAGTTCACCAAGGATCAAGAAGTTGATGGTTGCCTCCCGTTCCTTGATATTCTTATTTCAAAGAATAGTGATGGTTCACTCTCCCACCAAGTGTTTCGAAAGAAGACACATATGGAGCAGTATCTTCATGCCAATTCCCACCATTTCCTGGCTCAGATGTTGCGTGTTCTCAACACCCTCGCTACTCTGGCCCTAAGGATCTTTGATGAAAAGAGTTTTTAGAAAGAGAAATCCCATCTTCTTAATGTCTTTGTTGAGAATGGTTATAATAGATACCTGGGTCAGAAGGCTTTCCTCAAAGCTGCCAAAAATTCGTTAACTAAAAAATATCCTAAAGAACGGGTCCCAGGGGTCCACCTACCATTTGTGCGAGGGACCACTAATAAGATAGCGAGGATTCTTAGGAAACATAATGTTCCCTCGACCTTCAGACCCCTTAACACCATTCGTAATTCCTTCTGATCAGTGAAGGATCCTATCGACCCAAAGGACATGAAGGGGGTCTATATTATTCCTTGTTCCTGTAGGACCCCCTATATTGGTGAAACTGGGCGCTTTATTAATCAGAGGATTAGTGAGCATGCGGCTGACCTTAAACATAGGAGAACCAAGTCTTCCACACTTGCAGAGCATGTAGAGAAAACCTAACATCATGTTTGTATCGAGGAGGCCTGTGTTATTGCTAGAGTTTCGCAGTTCCATCACCGAAAATTTAGGGAAGCCCTTGAAATTGAAAAAAGGCCGAGCAATCTTAATAGAGAGGATGGTTGGAAGATCAGTAGCTGCTGGGTCCCAGCCCTTGCTTCCTAGTCGTGTTCTTCCCTTCCTCCCCTCCCGTCTTTTATAGCTTGTTTTCAGTTTTCTTATTTGTTAGTTTCCCCGTGTTATCCTTTAACCTACA
>APFE031064300.1:573153-606890 GCA_000404065.3 Pinus taeda
CCTTTGTCATGGCCTTAGCAAAAATGTATCCTTCACTCAAGTCAAAATCATTGATCAGGCATGTTAATCTTTCTCTACCATATTATAAAGCTTGGATTAGGTCGTTTGATCAAAATCGGGTAACGTTGACTAAAATTCCTAGAGTATCGAAAAAGAGGCAAAGGCTAGGCAAGAGGAGAAGAATCTAGTTTCTAGATGGTTGATGCTAGAATAATTAATCATTGATGTATAATGGATTCCATATCTATCTTGATTTATGTACAAATATGCATGTTTTCATATCTTCTACAACTATTTGGTATTTTGGATGCTTTTTTTTAATATAAATGCTTTATATATATATATATATATATATATATATATATATATATAAAGACTTACGACGCTTCGCTTCCAAAAAACATCCCCACTTCATGCAACATTGGTCTGAAATTCCTTCTCTCACGCCCTCTTTTGTTGTTGTTTCCTTTGGCAGAATCAATCTTTCGTTTTTGGGCAACGCATACAGTCTCTTTAGTGAATTGTGATGCTTGCTTCTGCTTTCCAAAGGATTGTTCCAGTGTTCCACGGGGACTCGCCCCCCCCCCTAAGGGTCTAGTTTCCTCGCTCCCCCGCGCTCTGGGGACTTGGGGACGAGTAGGGGACGTTTCCCCACGCTCCCAAAATGGAGGAAACTCAAGGGGACGTGCTAGGGAAACGTTTCCCTTCCCTGAGGGGTCGTTTCCGAAAAAGGGGGACGTGGGGGGTCCGTTAGGGGGTGTGGGGCGGACAAGGGGGGCGTGGGACGTGGGGGCGTTAATGCATTAAAAACCATTTTAATTAATTAAAAGCTGAATTTAATCTTTAATTAAGGGTTAATAACTTAATTAACATTTAGGGTTTTGGAAAATGGCGGGAAATTGTGGTTTCATGCATTGTTATAAAAAAGGCACGCACCCTGAACCATGAACAACACACAGCCTTCTGTCTGGTCGAGCGATTTATGATTTTATCATTCCAGAACTCCGTCGTCTGTCTAGTCCATTGAAGCAGCAGCTCCCATCGTGCGCGCAGCACCTCCCTGAGCAGCGCTGCGTGTCTGGTCAAGCGTCTGACAAGCTTGAAGCAGCAGCGACCATCGTGCGAGCAGCACTGCGTGTTGAGGTCCGACGAGCGGACTGCTACACCCTACAACTTAACGGGTTAGTAAGTTTATTGATTATGATCACCAACTTAAAATTAATTGGAATTTGGTACTGTTGTTTTGTTTTCACAAGCTGTTCAATCATATTAATCAGCGCACTAGTCCTAACAAGTTAGTTTTTTACGCACATACAGGATTGGGTAAATATTTTTTTTATGCACACCTTTGCATCACTTCCTAAGAGAGATACAGTTCATTTTAGACCTTTCAAGCTCTAAGCTAATAAAATTTGCTTTGTGTAGATATGTATGATACCATGTACGCCCTGTTGTTGATCGTTATAGCCAATGAGCAATTGAGAGTCACGGTGATGGTTGCTACTACACAAAATTATTGAATTCGAATGACCCGTATGACTGTATAACCCGTATGAACAAACTGTCTTCGAAATTTTGACGAGGGGGCGTATATGCATCTCTGTAAAATCGACTCTCATTTAGATAAATTTATATTTTACATCGGTTGCTAAATGTTATATTGAAAAGTCCATTTTAATTTTTTATAATGCTTACATTGCGTTACATGTGTTTCGTATTTTAAAATTTTTCTCGTCTGTCTGTTATAGCTTTTTAAGTTTTTAATATTTATATGTCTTCAGTGCCCATCCATTGGTTATTCGAAGAAGTTCTATAGGCCATATGTAGGACCATGGAAATCCGAAATACTAAAATAGTGATTGATTACTAAATTAGTAGGTAGAGCTCTCTAAAATTCTCATCAATTAGCGGATGCTAGTTTATGTAAGTGTATTTGGGGATCTTTAAAGCAATGTGCTTTTCGTATCTAGTTCTGCAACTTATTAATAGAATTTGATCCATTTTGCGTGCCTGCAATAGCCAATATCTAACCTCAATTTGTATGGCTCCTCATTTTACTTTCAACAGTTCCATTCTTTCTTTTATTGATACATTTCAGTTCTGTTTTGTTCGTGCTAGTGTTAGAATTGGCTGACTATGCTGTTGATCCTGGTTAAACTGGGTCTAGTTTTTTCCTTATTTGTACATTTAAAAAAAGAGTAGATCCTCATTAATCTTTTGAAGCAAACTACAGCTCTACCATTACACTAGTGGTCCTAAAGTGGTACAAACTTACAAGGCTACTCATGTTCAGATGTTCTGTATGGGGATAACGTCTTGTGCTGTCTTTTGGTTTCAACAAGCGTTACTTTTAATTTTAGAGGGTTAGTATCTGAGTATCATGGAAATTTGCTGGACCATATAGCACGTACATGAATTCTCCCTTTTAAAACTTCTCCTTTTTTTCTCAAGTGATGGCTGGATTACACTGTACAGTGGGGAGATAACTGGAGTGACAGGCAAAGAATATGAGACATTCAGTTTGTGTTTTTAATTTGCATGATATTTGACATACAAAGTTTTTAATAATGTTGAAGAAATGTTTATCACTGTATGAATGTGCCCAATTATTTAAGTTTTAACTTTTAACTGGCTTCTGAGATTTAGCATCAGCCTACAATACCTATGCTGAGTCAATGCTAAGGATACATGAAAATTGTTTCTAGTCAGCCGGATACATTTTTATTTTTCCAGTTTTTGAAACATTTCTTGGTGCCATAAACCAGCCTGGAAACATTTCAGAATCCGATGAGAAGTTTTGGGCAGTTTCTGCAAACATTTCAACTGTTTCTTGGCCGTTATCAGAAATTGGGGTGGAAATTGGTTGACGCTGAGTCTTTTTCTAGATAATAAAACGGTAAACCAAAGCAATAAAAGGGGTTGGTGGCCTCTGCAATGGCCTTCAGACCCTAAAATGGAATAGAGGGGAAAAATTGAGAGAGGGGGGTTGAAGTGAGATCATTTTTAAATTTTCACTTCATTTGGTCATCTTCATTTTGACAGCAACAACTTCTATAATCTAGACAGCAGCAGCAAAGTTTTGACAGTAAGGGGACACATTTTGGTTGGGATTTCCTTTAAAGGAGAGTTTTCTAGTGTGGAAGGATTCTAATTCCTCTCTTCTTTGTAGCAACATTTTGATTTTAGCATTTTGATGTTTAAAGTTGTTTTGTTGCCTAATTGTGAAACAATATGCACTACTCATCATCTTTGTTGTATGGGGGCGTGCAATATGTAATTACATTTTATTACAAACTATGGTAGCAGCACCTATGTCATGTGGGAAATAATTGGGTAGACTATAGACTAACATGCGTTTACTGCAAGCATGACAAAATGTATTTTGAAATTTTCTACTATGGGCAGCAAGAAGTGTTACACTTTCTAACAAAATCACTTGTAAATGTAATCAATTCAGAAAATTTCCAGCTTAATACCAAGTTAGTACACTAAATTTCCAGCCACCAAATTCTATGGATTTTCATTTTTGAATCTCAATGTGTGTGGCATGTGCTATGGCTGTAATGTTTCTAATTTTATTTTTTTTTTCATTTCAGGTTGCAACCTACAAGCTGCAACTTACATTTTGAGTCTTGACTTGTCATTCAACTTGCAACTTACAAAGTTACAAGTTACAACTATGAGTCAAAGTCAAACTTCTTCTAGGAACAGTGAGAACAGTGACAGTAGCTACCACTGTAGTGAGCCACATGATGCACAAGAAGAAGTTCAAAGTGGTCACAAGGGAGCAAGATACCAAAATAGGCATGGTGTAGATTCTGGAGGCCCGCCAAAAGAGCTGGAAAATTTGCAAAGGGGACATTTAATCCTCTAAAACCACTTCTAATCTATGCAACTAGACTGCTGAAAAAGAATCCAAAAGTTGGTGGTGGCTCACGTGATTGGGTCTGCAATATTTGTGGGCATCACTTTGTTGGCAGCTATACCAGGGTGAAGCAACACATTTTGACTATTACAGGGAAAGGAGTGAATATGTGTCCCTCAAAGAACCTGGATTCAGCTCTAAGAGAGCAACTTTGGAGGCTAGAAAGGGCATCCACTGGAAAAGGATTGTTCTCTAGTAGACATATTGATCCATCTACAAATATTCCTCCATCCAGTGCTTCATCAAAAAAGACAAAGGTTTCCACTAGTGCATCTCGTTCTTCTGCAATGGGTGGTACTGGTACAGTGTCTGGGATGTACAACATTCTAGATTGAGATGACACAGATAATGCAATTGGCAAATTTCTTTTTGCTAATGGGATTCCCTTCCATGTTGTTCGTTCTCCTTATTACAAGGAAATGGTCCAAGCAATTGCAAAAATAGGGCCTTCATATGTACCACCCGGAGAACATAAACTACAAACAACAATTTTGGATAGACAAGTGTCCAAAATTAATGTACAGAAGGAGAGAATGAAACAAACATGGTTGAGGTTTGGTTGCTCTATTGTTATGGATGGACGGACTGACATCCGAAAACACCCACTAATCAACATCATAGTGACATCTTCAGAAGGTCCATTCTTTCTTAAAGTTGTTGACTGTTCTGGAAAGCGCAAGAATGCATCTTTCCAATTTGAGATTCTTCAAGAAGCTATAGAGGATGTTGGGCCTGATAGTGTGGTGCAGGTTGTGACAGATGCAGCAGCAGTTTGTAGATCAGTTGGGTTATTGATTCAAAACAGGTATCAACACATTTTTTGGACTCCTTGTTGTGTGCATGCACTCAATAATGCACTGAAGGACATTGGCAAGATTCAGTGGATATCAGACTTGGTGTCAGCGGCAAGAGATGTGCAGATGTTTATCTGCAACCACCACACCTCCTTGGCTATGTACAGGGCTCACACGAGGAAGGAATTCCTCAAGCCCACTGATACTAGATATGCTAGCTATTTTCTCTTATTGGAGAGGATGATAGAGGTACAAGCACCTCTACAATCCTTGGTTGTGAGTTCAGAGTGGGGAAGGTGGTCAAAATCAAAGACAGACACTGGGAAGAAGGTCAGGCCTCAGGTGTTGGACAATGATTGGTGGGCAGATTGTTCTTATTTGGTCATTCTTAGGCCCTATTGTGGAGGTCATTCGTTACACTAATTCAGATGCTCCTAGTCTTGGAGAAATTTATGAGACCTTTGATAGCATGTTGGGTCGTGTGAAGGTAGCCATTCAGCAGAGGGAGCCCTCATTAGAGTTCTATACTTCCCAGATTCGACCCATCATTCAGTGTAGGTGGGATCGCATGAACACACCTTTGCACATGGCAGCATATGCATTAAACCCAAAATGGTATGTTGAGAGACCTGGGAGGGTGCCTCCTATTAATGATCCAGAGGTAAAGAAAGGCTTCCTAGATGCAATTGCAAAGATGTACAATGAGGAGGAGGGGTCAAAATTTCGAAGACAATTTGTTCAGTTTGCATCTCTTAGTGGGCCCTTCAACACACGTGGTGCTCGGGCAGATCGCATAGATCTAGCCCAAGATGACCCGATTGGTTGGTGGAGGATGCATGGGGATGGTGCTCCAAAGCTCAAAGATCTAGCCATGTGTTTGTTGTCTCAGATTGCTAGTTCCTCTGCAGCAGAGAGGAATTGGTCCACATATAGCTTCATCCACTCTATCAAGAGGAACAAGCTTACCTCTAGAAGAGCGGAGAAGTTAGTCGTTGTGCATAGTGCCCTACGTCTTGAGCATAGGAAGACACCTGAGTATTTGAAGGGACCAGCAACACGATGGGATGTTGATCCAGAGGATGATGCACAGGTAGATATGGAGGAGAGACTTGATGAGAGACAGATGGGGTTGGTTGGTGTGCCACTTAGCATGTTTGAGAATGCTAGTGATTCAGATTTAGATGGTGATATGGTTGATCCTGATTTATTCATGCAACAGCTGGATGCAGAGACTAGCGGGGCATTACCTTGGGGCATTACTTTGAGGCATATTTTGCATTATGCTTGTTTTATCTTTTGATATGTTGATGTTCTCAGTTCTTATCATTTGTGTTATCAGTTATTCAGATTCTCACTCTATAAAATTTTGACTCTTGATGTATCAGACTTGACTTTAATCTTTTATAATTCTATAAAATTTGGACTCTTGATGTAGGACGTATCAAACTTTGCTTTTATAATTTTATGTTAATATTGAATATTCGTTGTTCAATATTTGATATTCATAGTAGGAAGTGGAACATCAATATGGTTTAAACTTTAACTTTAATCATAATGTATGATCATTGATGTATGATTATAAATTAGAATTTTAAATTTATATGATATTAGATAATGATATTCATATCAATGATCATGCTTTGTAGCTTTTCATTTCAAACCCAATTGTCATAGTGGATTCAATTTATAAATTATATTTTATATTTACAAGTTTTTAATACCCTGACGTTCCCCCACGTTTCCTAAAAATTGGTGGGGAGCTTTTGCATAGGCCGCTCCCGCGCCCCCTCGCTCCCTCGCCCCCTCATCCCGGAACCTTGGTAGAACATTGCTTTATTTCTTTACAAATTCAGTTTGTAATGCATATAGAAAAATGGAAAGGATAAACCTCGAATTTCTGCTTCAATGCAACAGCCTCGGAGTCAGTCAAGATGATGATGAGACCAACTGCACTTTACACAAACTTTTCAGCCCCAATAGATGCAACGAAACCACTGTTGACTGTGGAAAGGGACCAGTCACCACACAGATTTGAAGAAGTGACTGTGACCCAACTCCACTTATCCCAGTTTAATGTGCTCCTCGTCCTCACAGAAAGAAAGACTATAGTCTGCTCGCAAACCAACAATATCATACAACAGAGGCACGTGCTACCACCCTGTCCATTTATTCTTAAATAATCGACCCCTTTGAAGTGAATACCCAACAATCACGTACAGGGGTATTGTGAAGCTTAAACAAAGAGGACTTGGCCCTAGACAACAAGTGTTCAGCTGAGGACTAATAATCTTCGAACAGAAGAAGAATATGGATACTCGTTTTCTACTTCTCCTTGAGGAACTCTGATTTTTCAACTGTAATTTTCTAGCAAATAACTCAGGAAACACGTGTTGTGGGAAACGAGGATTCTGTTTTTGTCCCCTTCGTTAGTAACTCGTACAATGCCTCCAACAATTCAAGCTGCTATAGTTTGGTACTTGTGCCTGTTCCTTCCTCTACACTCAACCATGTGAAGGTATACGCTCTAATGTTTTTATGGAAAACATTTAGACTGGCTCCACAATACTGTACGTAGCATGTTTCTTGTATCTCATGGGCTGCTGTGGCTAGGAACATTTACTTTTCTACAATAACCTTCTTTTTATTGGCTCAATTTTATTTCTGGTACTCCATTCTCCCAGGAAAGTCTCCAGCCTATCAAAAGAAATGGGAAATACAGTACAAGGATATAAAATCAATGATAACGCTTTAAACACTCAATATTTATGAGAAAATTCTTTGGCGTAAATCACATGATATTACATTTGTCGATGCGTTTTGAACCAACCAGTATGGTTCATTGTCACGACAAGTTGAAGAATCAGATCTAGGCTCCAACGGCTATATTTGACCAGGTAACGGCTAAATTGACCAGCTAACGGCTATATTTGACTTGGAAACGGCTAGCAGGACAGGACCAAGGGAAAGGAGAGCAATTTATTTAAAAATTAAAATAAGTTAAAGTTATAGAATTTAAATAATTATTAAATCAATAGTTAGTTATACTAGTATTAAAATTAACTATTTCAAATTTGTTTTAATTTTAGAGGTTAATAAAAAGAAAATCCTATTGTTAGGATTGTTATAATAAATTTAAGTTTTAATATAAATAAGCTTTATAATTTAATTTAATTTTATTTGTTTATTTATTTATTAATATGTTTAAAATAAATTCCTCTTGTTAGAATGTTATTTTAAAGTTTTAATTTAATAAGAATTTATATTTTAATTTTATATTTATTAATTGTTTAAAAAGAATCTATTGTTAGAATTGATATTTTAAAGTTTTAGTATAATAGATTTATTTTAATTTTATTTATTTATTTCAAAAAGATAAAAAAAAGAAGAAAAAAGAAAAAAAAAAGGCTTAAACTAAA
Organism: Pinus taeda; assembly: GCA_000404065.3. Taxonomy (NCBI): domain Eukaryota; kingdom Viridiplantae; phylum Streptophyta; class Pinopsida; order Pinales; family Pinaceae; genus Pinus; species Pinus taeda. The sequence continues at coordinate 581,289 of APFE031064300.1, forward strand.
GGCTATTTGAATATATTATATTATATAAACAAACCCTCAAAGAGGAACAAAGAACCATGCTAAAAGAGAGTAGGTTAAAGGATAACACAGGGAAACTAACAAATAAGGAAACCAAAAACAAGCTATAAAAGACGGGAGGGGAGGAAAGGAAGAACACGACTAGGAAGCAAGTGCTGGGACCCAACAGCTACTGATCTTCCAACCGTCCTCTCTATTAAGATTGCTCGGCTTTTTTTCAATTTCAAGTGCTTCCCTAAATTTTCGGGTCCCAGGATCTATGGGCTCCCTAAAATTCACAAGGAGGGAGCTCCCCTAAGGCCCATTGTCAACACTATTGGAAGTCCTACCTACCTTCTTGCAAAATTCCTTGCCTCCAAGCTTAAACCCCTAGTTGGCCGTACAGAGTCCTTCGTCAAAGACTCTGCTTTCTTTGTTGAGGAGCTCAAGGACATTAAGCTTGACCCTGGGGACATTCTTGTTAGCTTTGATGTAGTCTCCCTTTACACATGCATCCCTATAAAGGAGGCCATGGAGGTGATCAACCGATAACGGATCCCTATACTGCTTGGTTAGTTGAGATCTGTCTCACTTCCACCTTTTTCAGTTTTGAAGGGGAGTTCTTTGAGCAAACCTGTGGTGTTGCCATGGGCTTACCCCTATTCCCTGTCGTTGCTAATCTTTTTATGGAAAATTTTGAATTCAAGGCTCTAAACTCAGCCCGCCTCTTGCCTAAACTTTGGAAAAGATATGTAAATGACACTAATGTCATCTGGTCTCATGGCCAAGAAGAGTTAGATCTCTTCTTCAATCATCTCAACAGTCAATCCTCGGCCATTAAGTTCACCAAGGATCAAGAAGTTGATGGTTGCCTCCCGTTCCTTGATATTCTTATTTCAAAGAATAGTGATGGTTCACTCTCCCACCAAGTGTTTCGAAAGAAGACACATATGGAGCAGTATCTTCATGCCAATTCCCACCATTTCCTGGCTCAGATGTTGCGTGTTCTCAACACCCTCGCTACTCTGGCCCTAAGGATCTTTGATGAAAAGAGTTTTTAGAAAGAGAAATCCCATCTTCTTAATGTCTTTGTTGAGAATGGTTATAATAGATACCTGGGTCAGAAGGCTTTCCTCAAAGCTGCCAAAAATTCGTTAACTAAAAAATATCCTAAAGAACGGGTCCCAGGGGTCCACCTACCATTTGTGCGAGGGACCACTAATAAGATAGCGAGGATTCTTAGGAAACATAATGTTCCCTCGACCTTCAGACCCCTTAACACCATTCGTAATTCCTTCTGATCAGTGAAGGATCCTATCGACCCAAAGGACATGAAGGGGGTCTATATTATTCCTTGTTCCTGTAGGACCCCCTATATTGGTGAAACTGGGCGCTTTATTAATCAGAGGATTAGTGAGCATGCGGCTGACCTTAAACATAGGAGAACCAAGTCTTCCACACTTGCAGAGCATGTAGAGAAAACCTAACATCATGTTTGTATCGAGGAGGCCTGTGTTATTGCTAGAGTTTCGCAGTTCCATCACCGAAAATTTAGGGAAGCCCTTGAAATTGAAAAAAGGCCGAGCAATCTTAATAGAGAGGATGGTTGGAAGATCAGTAGCTGCTGGGTCCCAGCCCTTGCTTCCTAGTCGTGTTCTTCCCTTCCTCCCCTCCCGTCTTTTATAGCTTGTTTTCAGTTTTCTTATTTGTTAGTTTCCCCGTGTTATCCTTTAACCTACACTCTTGTTGCATAGTTCTTTGTTCCTCTGAGGGTTTGTTTATATAATATAATATATTCAAATAGCCTTTAGTTTAAGCCTTTTTTTTTAATAAATAAATAAACAATTAAATAAAATTAAAATATAAATTCTTATTATATTAAACTTAAAATAAACAATTCATACAATAGGATTTTATTATTATATTTTTATTTTTTTTAAAACATATTAATAAATAAATAAAAAATAAAATTAAATTAAAATATAAATTCTTATTTATATTAAACTTAAATTTATTTATAACAATCCTAGCAATAGGGATTTTCTTTTTATTAAACCTCTAAAATTAAAACAAATTTGAAATAGTTAATTTTAATACTAGTATAACTAACTATTGCTTTAATAATTATTTAAATTCTATAACTTTAACTTATTTTAATTTTTAATTAAATTGCTCTCCTTTCCCTTGGTCCTGTCTTGCTAGCCGTTTCCAAGTCAAATATAGCCGTTAGCTGGTCAATTTAGCCGTTGCCTGGTCAAATATAGCCGTTGGAGGTCTTGCTCTAACTATTTAACATGCAGCCTAGATCTGATTCTTCAACTTGTCCTGATGATGAACCAAACTGGTTGGTTCGAAACGTGTCGACAAATGTAATATCATGTGATTTACGCTGAAGAATTTTCTCATAAACTTGATATGGATCACAGAAGCCTCAATTCAACAACTCAATATTTCTAAGAAATTTCGTTCTCAATTGAAGCTCAACGGTGAAATCTGAGAGATTTCACTCTTAGACCCAAACTAGGTTGTCTAGTTTCAACACTGAAGTCTGCTAAGACGGCTAGGGTTCCAAAACCCTAAGCTCCTCCTCAAACTCTTTCCAAGAGTTCTTTCTCCAAACTCACCAATGCACGAAGGAGGAGAGTCTCCTCATTTTCCCTCTTTAATGAGTTTATGATTTCCTTTTCACCTTCACCAACCCATTTTCTCTTTTTTTCTTTTATTAAATTCACTTTTACAAAGTCACTTTATGATATTTCACTTTATCAAGTTAAAGTGACTTCTAACTTGCCTAGGAAATATCACACTTTGCCCTTTTTGAACTTTATAAAGTTTCCTTAGGCAATTTAAGTCCCCTTATTAAATATTTCTCTGCTTTAGCTGATGGGAACCACTTTAGGCTAGCAGACTCCGTCATATGCTTCCTATGGGGACGGGAACATTACATGAATATTGGATATTGGCTAGTCAAAGTTTGACTTTGACTCTTGGATGATGTATTCTCTCTACTGCTGAACATTTGAAGACAATCTAATAGAAGAAGAATTGGAAAGGGTTCCCCCAATAGTGGGGTTTTTCCTTAGTCATTGACCAAATATTGTCTAGTCTCTTGGTTGACTTTCATTGTGCATTTGTATAATTGTTCTATCTACTATTGCTCTACTGTCATTGGTTAATTGAAGAAGTGGAAATTGTTAAATTGGATGCTATTGGATATTGTTAAAGTAATAGTTGCAGCATAGAATAATTGATGAAAAATTAACAAATCTATGCCATAACGAGGACGGGTTCATTATTGGAGAGGCCGAGTATCATTGCTGAAGTAGATCTTTCGGACCCACCATGTGACAATTTCTCAATGAGACAGAAGCTGAACAAGTGGAGCAAAATGACCAGGTAATTCCCTTTAGGGATTACTTGGCGGAGTATAAGAAGTTGGGATGAGATTTCCAAACTGCCATGAGCTTCAAAAATTTCTACGACCTTCAGACGAAGAACAAGCTTAAGGGTGTACAGAAGGCAATGAGGCAGAACAATGAACTCCAATTAACACTGGGAAAAGTGTCAATTCCTTGTTTTGATGGGTCATCGAAATGCTTAGCTAGATCATGGGTGTAAAAGTTGGACACCTACTTTCATTTACACCAGATGACCGAGATTGACGCTATTAAGTTGGATACATTACATCTGGATGGGGAAGCCCATGGGTTAGTGACCATGGACATGCCAACATCACCTCATACACTTAGTTTACTCAGAGGCTAATAGAGCGTTTTGATAGGAAGGATCTAGAGCTTCACTTTAGGGGAGTTGGATCAGCTCAAGCAGACAGACAATCCAGAGGCCTACATCTCAGAGTTTCAGAGATTAGTAGTTATGGTCACAAAAATTTATGAGGCTCGACTTGTGATGCTATTTGTGAAGGGGTTGTCTGAGTCTCTACGTGGTTAGGTTAAAGGCTATCAAACCGCCACTCTTTGTGATGCAGTTAGGAGAGGCAAGGACATGCAGGATGTCGTTCCTAAGAGCAGATTCCCTCCTAAGCCTTCTTTTCCCCAGAAGAGCAAAGAAGTCAAACCTTTTCAAAAGGAGGGGACTGGGAAATTGAAGTTAGATGAGGATAATTCGAAAGGAGTTGAGAAAGAAGAGGCTTTGTTTCAACTGTTAGGATCCTTGGGCACCAGGGCATAGGTATGCGGGAAAGGACAAGGTGGGCAAGGCCCACTATATTGAGGTGTATTCCGAGAGAGACAATGATGTTGAGGATGAGGAGCCGGTACTAGAGCAGGCACAGGGACAAAAAGATATCAGACAGTTGGGGTGAGACTTCACAGGTTGGAGGAAGAGCCATTGTTATCGCATTCATGTTAGGATTCCCCAGGTATCGTACTTTTAGGGCCAGAGAAGTTCTAGTGGGGGACAAGGTGACATTATTAATTGATGGTGGGCCTTCACATAATTTTATAGATGCAGCCTTGGTTGATTGGAGAGAGATTTCAACAGAGGAGTTCGATGGCTTTGCAGTAGCCATACTAGGTGGCTATCAGATGGATTGCACTAGATATGTCTTGAAGTTGAAGCTAACCATGGAGATGGCATTCACTGCCTTGACAAATGGAAAGAAGGTAGTATTGGGGGCCATGCACCAGTATCCACCAAAGATAGTTTCATCTAATTGTATGGAGCTAGTGTTGTGGCCTGGTGACATATAATACACAGCAGAAACAACCTCGACAACATCCATATGACATTTGGGTATTGCTCTGTAAACATTAGAAAGTTTTTACTGACATTCCTCGAGGTAGACCACTAGATGGAGGCTTTGAACATGTTATAGAGTTGGAGGAAGGAGTGCAGGAGGTCATTACAAACCTCTACAAACATCCCAAGGTTTGCATAGCTGAGATCGAGAACACCATTAAAGAATTGTTGAGATTGGGTCATATTTGACCTAGTTCTAGTCTTTTCGCTTCTTTAGTGGTGATGGCTAGGAAAAAGGATGGTACCTTGCATATGTGTATTGACTACCGGGCCCTTAACAAGAGGATAATAAAAAACAGGTATCCCATCCCTAGAATAGATGAGTTGATGGACGAGCTGAGGGAGCCAAATACTTTTCGAAGATAGATCTTCATTCAGGCTACCACTAGATTCAGGTTTGGGAGCAAGTCATTCCAAACACTGTCTTCAGGTGCTACTGTGGGCACTACATGTTTCTAGTGCCACTATGGGTATATGGGGGACTTCTGCTAGCCTAATAAAATTTTTGTAGGCTAAGACGAGGAAAAAATTAACTAAGGGAACATGATTCACTTAGGAAAAAAACATTTTAAATGTTGAAGTAACAAAAAGGGGGACATGTCCTAGGCTAATGAAGATTCACTTTTAATTTATAAGTGAAAAAGCCACTAGAATTACTTTATAAAAATAAAAGGGTAAAAAGGTCACAAAAGTGGCAGACAAGTTGTAAAAAGGGGAAAATGCAGAGTTTTTCCTCATTCTAGTCTTTTGCCATTTGAGAAAAAGAAACTTGGGAGAGCTCTTGGAGAAGAGTGTAGGGTTTTGGAAACCTACTTGCAGATTGCTAGTTTCGGTGTTGAGACCATACACCCTAGCTACTTGGACAACGGGGTCACTCAGATTTCGCCTTTGTGTTTCACTGAGGAAGAAGATTTGAAGAAGAAAATGGAGGTAAACGTGTTATGGGTTGATTTTATCTTCTAATCTTGAGGTTTTCATATATCTTTGGTAGATTGAGGATATCCAAGAAAACTCCAAGTGACCAAGCCCAAATCTGAGCCATAAGGAGGATGAGTTCGTTGTTGGAGAGGCCGAGTATCATTACTGAAGTGATCAAGTATTTCTCTGCTAGAGGGCTGATTTTTCCTCACTGTCGGAGGGCCGAGTTTGCCATTTAAAGAGGGATGAGTTTCCTCTCTTCTTTGGGCTGCATGTAACTGCGGTATCGGGTGTTGGGTTGTCATCTTAGTTGCTGGCCCTATCAACGTTGCTGGTGTATTTCCAAGAGAACAAGGGGTCGAGTTTATTGACAGTTCCAAGGCTGATGTGCTGAAGGGAGAGGTCAAGTTACCTCTGTATGTATTCCTGAAGTCAGAGCCCAGTTTTCCTTGCTGGTGTGGACAAAATTAAGGAAGAAAGCACTTCCTTGCTAGTTGTACGAGTTACCACTTGTTGATTTGGGGTAGCATCGGATGTGCTCTAGCCACGAAATTTGGTGGAGAGGTTGGGGCACATGAGATCTCCAATACCCAGAAAGGGTTTGGGCAGATTCTAAACAGATCAGGGAGATATTAAAAATATTTAATATTTTTAATATTTTTAATGGAGTCCCTAAGTCTAAACTTAGGGAAAATAAAATATTAATGTGTATTAATATGAATTTTGTGTTAGAATGGTCCAAAAGACATGGATCAAGCTAGATCTAATCTTAGCCATTGATTAGGGACTTAATCTCGGCCGTTGAGATGTCAACAGGAAAAGTATAAGAGCAGGCTTGAGGGTCACTTGGAGAACACACCAGAGTGATTAGTCATTCTATTCTCTAGGGCGGGGTTTGCTAAGAGAGATAGAATCAGTGATCGAGAGAGCAGCTGAGGGGCATTAAGTACTGAGAGACAAAGAGGTAGAGATAGTGTCAGGATAGTAGCAGAGCGGCCAGAGAGAGAGACGCAGGAGTAGCCAGTGCTCATGGAGGGCCGTGCAGAGGCAGCGAAGTGCTGTGCAGAGCACCAGAGGGGCCAACGTACCTGACGCAAAGGCTCAGAGAGTTGACTTAGGGCCTCCTGGGGTTGACACAGGCCAAGATAGGCTGACATGGGCCAACACTGGGCTAGGAGAGGCTGACGCAGTCCAAATTGGGCAGACGCTGGGGTTTCATTGGTAGATTGGTGTTGAGTAGCTGCCGGAAGGATTATCCAGGGTTCCAACCTGTAGTTTTGTTTGAAATAGGGAGGTATTACTGCTAAGGAAATTCCCTCTTGGGTAGGCTAGTTTTGGCACCCAGATTGTACTCTAATATTGCTTAATAAGAAAACCCTTAGATAGCTGCACATGTTTTCCCACGTTGGGTTTTTCTGGGGACATTAGTCCAAAAATAATGGTGTCATGTGGTGTGTTTGTTCTTGTTTCTTTTAGTTACTGATCTGTAATATGTTGAGCATGCGCTAGTGTTTATTTTCAGTATTTACATAGTAAATAACTTGTTAAGGAAAATAACAAGTAGGTAGGAATAAATCAGATAATGTGCACGAAGGGTTTCTAAGTAAGTAAATTAAGAAACTTCAACATGGTGTCAAAGTGTGATTGCAGATCACATGAGGACTAAAAGACATCAGCCGAGCGGAGCAATAGCAGCAGAAAACAGCTGTCCCGAGGTGACAGACGCTGTTTCTAGCAGCGCAGAAGCCAAGGAAGTGTGATGCAGAGCCAGCTAGAGCCACGTAGAAGAAGCCGGATCTGCGCAGAGCGTCAGAGAGGCCAGCATTGCTAACGCAGAGGGCCAGAGGGCTAACATAGGGCATCCTAGGGCTGACGCAGACCCATCCAAGGTGACACAGAGCCAGCGTGAGGCAGAGAGGGGCTGACGCAGTGCACAGAGAGGCAGTTGCTGGGGTCTAGAAGGCTGCAGGAATATTGCAGAGTGGAGCTGGTGAGGTACTGTAGTCAGAACAGTACTTGACAGAGCAGGGTCAGAGGAGTTGTTATCGAGGGTTTCTAGCTGAAGAACCTGGATCAGAAGTGCAACTGCACAAGTCAATCAGAGTAGGCATCTCGACAAGCAACATAAGGATTTCCAGGAGGGAAATCAGGGCTCAGAGGGAGTCCAGAAGAGAACTTCTAGACGAGAAGTAGAGACTCAGAGGAGTCGAATAGAGAACTTCCAGGAGGGAAGTAGAGGCGCATCATGGCACTACACGGGGTAAGACTAGGATAGACTGGACGGAGCAAGAATCTTATCAGTGCTTGACAGGAATCGTGTCAAGAACTTCGCCTTGAAGGTAATAGCTGTCCCAGTCAACCCCAATGATAATGACAGGTACGAAGAGGCGAAAGTGAGAGCCAAGTGCATCATCCTTGACGGGGTCAAGGATCATGTGGTACCACATATAGCCGAGAAGGAAACAACATTTGAGATGTGGGAGGCTCTCAAGATGCTGTACCACCATACTTCTGTGCAGAGAAGAATGCTGCTTGAGAACCAGATGAAGTCGTATCAGATGAAGAAGGGTTAATCGATTGACACGTTCCTTGGAGGACTGAATGAGATCCGAGACCAGTGGACTACTGTAGGAGTGACACCGGATTAGGAGCTTATGGTGAGGACGACCCTAAATGCTGTCTCAGAAGATTAGGAAGTGTTTGTCCAGAGTATCCTGGGGAGAGGGACTCTCCCACCTTGGGACGAGATGTGGGCAGCTCTTCGCCAGGAAGAGATCAGACGGCAGTCGAAGATAGGTAGCAGCAGCAAAGGGATCAAGGTCAAGCAGGAGGAGGAGGATGTGGCCCTAGCATCTGAGGGAAAGCAGGAGAAGTGGAAGAAGAAAGATCTCTCCAAAGATCAAGTGCTTCCACTGTGGGGAGCTGGGTCATTATGCAAACTAGTGTCCAAGGAAGAAGAGTAAGGGAGAGACTTCTGAGACTAAGGCAACGCCAACTCGGGCAGAGAAGGAAGTTTTGACAGACAATGACTGTGCCATGAGTACATACGCGCCACTTGAGCGAAAGTGGGGAGACATCGAGCTGTAGTCAGGCGGACTATATGCGATGAGGGGCAGGATCCTCGAGGTACCTAGCCTCTTGGATTAGACCTTGCTACGGGAGCCCCGACAAGGAGTAGCAAGACTAGCTGGGTGGGTAGAGACGGATGCAAAGGGAGTGGCAGAGGGAGCTACAGTGCAGGAGTCCCGAGATAGCGTGTATTGACTGTTTGGAAGCATTGTTATCATGTGAGTGTAGTGCTGTCCATGTTATATTGAAGTTTTATTTTGGTGTATGTATTTACTGTGCATGTTCTTTTGGAAACAAATTTCAGAGAAATCACCTACAGTACCTTGCATGTGAAATGTTTGTCAAAATATCACACTGAACCACATTATATAAACTCAGATTTTCGTGGATTTTCCAAGATATTCCGGGCAGGGTATCTTACAAACAGGGCGCTTTCTTCTTCTTAGATAAATTTTGGTGATCTCATCCACCATGGCTGCTGCTCTAACCTATGCATCTTTGATCTTCGAAACGGATACTTGCCCTGCGCCCCCCCCCCTCCGGGATAGCCATACTAGTGGGTACTATAGCATTCCTGCAGGCTTCTAATTAGCCTAATATCAAAGGAGAAATCCTTAGCCAAGTATTCTCTTCATTGTTGTCGAGAAACTGATATATTTGAGAACTGTTGTAATTTTCAGTGAAGGATAGCTCAGGATTTTTGGGAAAATGGATGAGAGGGAATTTATTGGTTGCTTGGTGGAACATTGCGCAACCTTCTCCACAATGTGGCAACTTGCAAGCCTAGTAATATTGGTTGGAAGAACATTGGTCAACAAAATTTTCACTGATCATGGGTACAGGAAACTTCACAGATTCCATCTCTCTCTCTTGCTAGAAAGGTCTTGTAAGAAGGGGTTGCCTTGGTTGAAATGTGCTCTGATTGCTTGGGTCAACCTATTGATTTTGCTGATTTCTCCATAATAGTGTCACATTATTGGTTAACTCTTGCAAAAAATTAACAAATTGTGTTGGTACCTTGTGTCATCACTGGTATTTTTTTTCTTCACCTCTTGATGTGCTCTACCCAGTGGATCAAACAACTTGGATTGAGCTGTTTGCCCTTTCTTGGATGCGATAGTAATTCTCTCCAACTTGATAGCGGCAACTTGTGCTTCCTCCAGATTATAGAAATCTTTCTCCATGAGCAAGAGACCAAATGATTCGTTGTTTGCTTTGTAATAACACTGCAATGTAAACTCATCACAAGGATGCACATTTTGAGGAATCTTAAAATAAAGTTTAGAAAAATGCTTCAGGTATGGTATTTTGGTTTAGTAGGAAGCAAGGAACTATTGCACTTATTTGAGCAAAGGCAGAATATATGGCAGCCAACTTTGCTTGTTGTGAAGCCATCGGGCCTACCAAGTTGATATAATCATTAACCAGTAAGATTTTGGAGCTCACTGTGGTACAATATGGCAATAAAAGTTTTATTAGACTCTCCAAGTATATAGCATCTCATGATTGTTCCAAGCACATAGATATGCTGCACCTAGAGATATGGTTCAGAAGGGAGCAATGGTTCTTGAGTATGTTCTTTTGGATTCATAGATGGCATATATTGTAAAGATCCTAAATAGGAATACAAGTGATATTAAGCAAATAATCTGTGCGGCAAATTATACAAACAAAATACACATTAAACACCCATGGAAAAACTGCAAATAAGGAACTGCTGAGCCATTTTATTACTTTTCTGAAGGCAAAATACAGTGGATAATAAGATGGTGCACCTGGGATAAAAAGGCAGAGCGCGTGATTGTATTCATTCAGTTTTTTGTTACAGATCTAGTGATTAACAGTTAGGGTTTTTGAGCTATTGTATTTCTTCAGTCAATAATATAAAGATGTAGGCTTGTGAGATCAGATTTGTGTACTTTCTGTTAATATTTTCAGGGTGATATGTTTGTAGTTTACAAATTCAGGATTTACTGTTTTGATTGGTGTTTAGGTTTTGAAATTTCTTAGTTCTTAGGGTTTAAATTCTGAATGCAGAATCTGCTTACCATGATCCAAAATTTAACATGTTGTATGTCTTGGAAATAATATTTTTTGCAGATTACGATTAAACTAAGGTGCTTATCATAATCTAAAATTTAACTGGTTGTATGTCTTGGAAATAATATTTCTCGCAGATTACGATTAAACAGCCAATTGGGAAAATGCGATATCCTGGAGTACAATCTGGACTTTATGTTGCTTCTCCCATGGGTCATCCTGCTTCTTCTTTTAGTCCATATTTTTGGCTGCTTATTTTTCTATTACCATTATCAAATTCATTGTTATAATTTTGCAATATTGAAAGGTTCCATGATAGACCATTGAGAGCAGATCTTGAATTTTTTAATGAAGAGAACAATTGGCAAATATGCTGGGTGCTGATCATTGTCAACACAATGTTTATCACTTTTGGATTTCTGTTCGTGGTGCTCACTATTCTATGAAGTTTTGGATAATTAGTTCCAAATATAAAGTTACAGGTCTTTATCATTTCTTTTGGAGGGCATTTTATCTTATATCATGTTTCTTATTTTGCAGGAAAACCAGCTGAGAGCAGAATAACAGTTTTGAGTCGAGACAAAAATAGGAACTGCACCTTAGTTGAGGTGTGTTTTGAATGAGTTTCATATGACTGTAGTCATTCTGTGGAGTAAGAGTTGCGAATATGTATTCCTTATATCATATATGAGATCGAATCTTTGTTGATAATTTAGACTGAGGATTGTCGAATGGGTATTATTATTTCATGCAACAGGCTACATTAAAATGCACACCCTAAAAATCTTGGTCATAGTCTATTTTGTTTTAAGCTTGCATGTTGCATGATTCTTACTGTGCTTGTTGTAAATATTCAAAGTTTGTTTAAGCCAGATTCTAGGCTATGAGGAAAGACACACATTACATTTGCTTCACAATAGTAGCCTAATTGTTGTTTTCTCAGTTTTGCTTTGCCAAGTTGCAGGTTCTTCCAATTATGTTCATTTTTTCTGTCCTTCCAATGGTCTATTTGTGAGGAAAATGATACTGGTTGACAACGTATTGTTTATGGGACATTTTGATCCCCTCTATTCCCTTTATCTCTTTTAGTGTTCCAGGTTTCTCAGCCTTTGGATTTCTTTTACCGTTGTGTTAGTATTCACTTTGAGTTTTGTCTTTTGGTAGTTTTCTTTGCCAAACAAACTTATTATTCATTTCAATCATTTCATTTTTTCCAAAGTTGACATTGATGTAGGCATAAGTTATGAAGGCCATAGTGATGGTTTCAACAATAAACTAGGTTGCTTGTTGATGCATAGTAGTGTTGAAATTCAATTGTAGGATTGAATTTCTAGTCATGATAATAACTTGTGAAGATGTTTTAGTGTTCTTCTTAGTTTTTCTTTAATGTTCATCGAGAAATTACCATTCAAACACAAGAAAATAGAGATCAAAGTGCACAAGAGACAAGAGACACCAGAGATTTGGCCAGAAGCCAAGGAAAAATCCACAAGGGGAAAACCCATCAATCCTTTCCTTGTAAATTTTTTGTCAACAAGAGAAATCCAAGTCAACCTAACCAATGATCCAAGTGCCAAGTCAACCCTCCCAGCTCTGCCATGTTTAATCCATAAGATAGTCCACCAATCAGCCATATGTCAGTCCTTAAATGCCTCTGAAACTTGCATCATCATGTACCTCTGAAACTAGCATCATCACAGTAGAATGTGCTTCTGAAACTTGCATTAATATGTACTTCTGAAACTCGCATTATCACAGTAGAATGTGCCTTTGAAACTTGCATCAATATGTACTTCTGAAACTTGCATTATCATTGTAGAACGTGCCTCTGAAACTTGCATTTACACAGAGAATCATACCACAGGAACTCACATGATCATAGAGGAACATGTCACAGAAAATTCGCATCACAGAGAGCCTTAGATATTCGTGTGTTACAAACAATAGGAGCCTCAAAACCTTTGTATATGTATGCTCAGATTTAGTGCCACAGATTTGAATTGCCTTCTACAGATGATATCCGAACTAGCTTGGCAAATGGTGGAGGATAGGTGCCAATATATAGTTGTTCCTGCATCTGAAAGGACACATCTTTTGGGCAGGTCGACTTGTCTTCTAGAGGACCAACTTGGCAGATTGGAGGAAAAATGACGCTTTTTCAAAAATTCAAATTTGCTTCTTTTACAAGGGGTCATGAAGAACATGCCCTTTTACATTTTTCTTTTGACCAAAATACAACATGAATTGCATGCTAGAAAATAATAATTTTTTTTTTTTTTTTTTTAACATAATTACATAATAATATAATGACAATTATGAAGACAACCTATTTACAACTTCAACACTCCCTCTTAACTAGGGAGGTATTCATAATGACCCATTGAGATATTCTTAAGTTGAAGACTTCTATAAGTAAGGATCCTGATTGATAAGCATTAGTGATGATAACATCATCATAACCAACATTGTCAAATGCTAAGGCCTTGACATGTAAGCTCTATCTTTCCACTAGATCAGAGCACAATGCTGGGAGGCATTCAATAAGACACCACCAACTCTCAAGGCACATACCCCACTTAGGTTCACCAAGGTATATCCTCACAGGATCATTTCCTCCTAATCCCAAGGAACTGTTCGTCCACCAGACCATTCTTTAACCAAGTCCATGTACTTGACTTACGATTGTTAGCCCTGGTCATAGTACATGATCTCAAGAATGTTCGTCCTTGATGCTTATCCAATCCACCATTCTCCCTATCCTTGTTCATGTACTAGAATTACGGCCATTAGTCTTGGCCATAATACATGACACATGGAGAACACAGTGTCCATCCTCACTACCTCTCAAATAGGGAGGAGATATCCACAAGCCTAAACTTGTCTCAAAATTTAAAAATTCATCCTTTCCCTTAGGAAGGAACTTCATCAATGCATCGACTACCTAGTCGTCAGTGGAGATACACTGTAACTTCATGGCTTTATTCTGCATCAAGTCATGAATCATAATGTTCTTCAACCTTCTATGAAAACTTGGTTCTTGACAATCTTCATACTGCTCCGATCATTACAAAGTATCATTGTCGAATCCAACATGCCATCAAACAATCCATCAAATAAATATTTTTATGGAGCCAAACTACTTCAATGCCATATCTTCTACCTCTGCAATGCAACAAAGTCCTTCTTCATGCTCTTTCACAAAACCATACCAGATCCAACCATGTATAGTATCTCAATTCATTATTAACACTGCCAAGCCAAATGATGTATCCTCAAGTCCGAGGTTGTAGTGTAAGATCCTTTATGTCAACTTCTGCTTCTAGTTCCCTTTGAAGTCAATATTTCTTCCTTTGACTCGCGAGTCCTTCTTTTCCGAAGTATGAGGTCTTCTTTAATCATAAGGCTCCTTTTTAAAATCCCGGGATAACTCTTCTAACTGAGGCAATTGTCTCAACATGATCCTTTCCCTCTTATTTGGAGAACCTTCTTGCTTACAAGCTGCCATTTGGTGCATGTTAGATTTTTGACTTCTCTAAAGCATATTTCAAATTGCTCTCTCCTTCTGCATTCACGTCTTTTGTGATTCAGGAAAGTCCTTGTGCTTTGCTACACTCTTCCAAATCTGCTATCAGGTCTTATCATCGACTTGCAAACTTTACTAGGAAGCTATGGAAGAATAAATATGATTAAGCAAAGTGTAAAGGATTATCCAAAGATGATAGCAACAATAATAATCAAAGAAAGGAGATGTAGAGTACATATCTTTTGAGAAGTGAATCAATGTTGAAATTTCTAAGTCTGACACGTCGGAAATTCCTACTGCATTATCTAGTTTATTTCACCTACTTGTTTATTCTATTAACAAGTTATTTATACATATAAATACTGAAAATAAACACAAATGCATCCTTAACTCATATACAGATCAACAACTGAAATACTAGACAAACATAGAAGGGACACCATTATTTTTGGACAATCGTCGCTGGAAAAACCCAATGCGGGAAAACCAGTGTAGCAGTTATGAGGGTTTTATTATTATGCAGATTTCTTGAGTACAACTAAGGTGCCAAACTAGTTCACCCAATAGAGATTTTTACACGGTAGTAATACCTATTCTCGGAGATAGATATTCAGCAAGTCTGCCCCACGAAAATCCTTCCGGCGCTTCTCCAAGGCTCTGCTTCAGCCTTGCTAGCCTCAACGTAGCTCTAGAACCCTTTGAGTTAGCCTTCTGCCTCTCTGCGTTAGCTCTCTGGCCTTTTGCATCACCCACGCAGGCCTCTCAGCCTCTACACAGTCTCTAGCTGCCTCTATGTGGCTCCTGCTGCCTCTGTGTAGCTCTGGCTGTCTTTGCGTCAACCTCTTCGGTCATTGCGCTGACCCTCTGGCACTATCTCTGCCTCTCTGTTATGTTCTCACTGCCCCTCGCTGCAATAGATCGCTTGTTCGAATTTTCTCAACAAACCTCGCTCCAGAAAATCAAATTGACTGATCAATCTTGGTGTATCTCTAACCGACCCTCAAGCCTCCTCTTATACTTTTTCTGTTGAGTCTTCAACGGCCAAAATTAAGTTTCTAATCAACGACTAAGATTAGATTTGGCTTGATCCATGTCATTTAGAATATTCTCACCCAATTTTATATTAATACCCATTAATATCTTAATTTTCCTAAGTTTAGACTTAGGAACTCCATTAAAAATATTAATTATTTTAATATCTCTCTAACCGGGTCGAATTTCCCCAAACCATTTCTGGGTCTTGGAGATCTCATGTGCTTTAGCCTCTCTATTGATTTGGGGTAGCATCGGATGTGTTCTAGCCATGACAATTGGTGGAGAGGCTAAAGCACATGAGATCTTCAAGGCCCAGATATGGTTTGGACAGATTCTAACCAGTTTGGGAGATAGTAAATTAATTAATATTTTTAATGGAGTTCCTAAGTCTAAACTTAGGAAAAATAAAATATTAATGGGTATTAATATAAAACTGTGTTAGAATGTTCCAAAAGTCATGCATCAAGCCAAATCTAATCTTAGCCGTTGATTAGAGATTTAATATCGGCTGTTGATGGACCAACAAGAAAAGTTTAAGAGGAGGCTTGAGGGTTAGTTGGA
Source organism: Pinus taeda (assembly GCA_000404065.3). NCBI lineage: Eukaryota > Viridiplantae > Streptophyta > Pinopsida > Pinales > Pinaceae > Pinus > Pinus taeda. The sequence goes on from APFE031064300.1 coordinate 597,193, forward strand.
GAATACACCAGAGTGATCAGTCATTCTATTCTCTAGAGCGGTGTTTGCTAAGAGAGATAGAATCAGTGATCAACAGCGAGGGGCAATGAATACATAGTAGAGAGGCAGAGTTGGTACCAGAGAGACAGTGCAGAGTCGGGAGAGGTTGACGTAGAGGCAGCTGGGAGTTGCGTAGAGCTAGGAGAGGCTAGCGTGGGTGACGCAGAGGCTAGCAAAGCTGACACAGGGCCAAGAGGCAGCGCTGGGAAGATTTTCATGGGGCAGACTGGGTGCTGGTGAGCCGAGAAGGGTGACGTAGAGCAATGGAAACTACAATTGTTGCTGTGGGATCGTTCATCCAGTGATTGATCAGCCAGAATATCTGTCTCCGAGGAGAGGTACAACTGTCGAGGGAATTCTCTATTGGGTGAGCCATTTCTGGCACGCTAGTTGTATTATGAAAACTGCATAATAATAAAACCCTCTGAATAGCTGCACCGGTTTTCCTGCATTTGGTTTTTCCGGGGACATTGGTCCAACAATAACGGTGTCACTTGTGTGCTTGTTTTCTTTTAGTTGATGAGCTGTAGATGTTGATATTGTACTTATGTTTATTTTCAGTATTTACATGGTAAATAACTTGTTAAGTAATTAAACAAGTAAGAAGAAATAAACCAGATAGTACAGGAAGAATTTCTAATAGATCAAAATTAGAAATTCTAACATGGTATCAGAGCGAGGTTACAGATCATAGGCTAATTGAAGGCATTAGCTAGCAGAGCAGTAGTAACAGATTCAGTTGTCCCGAGTGACAAAGCTGATTTGTGCAAAAGGCGACAGAAGAAGGAGTGACGCGGAGAGGCTGCGTCATCATTCTGGGCCACAGAAAGGGATCACAGAGGCTAAGGGAGGCAGAATCAGGCTCACGCAGAGGCCAGGAGGGCTGATGCAGTTGATTAGGGGAGCTGATTTGCCGGTGCCAGGATTGCGCAGAGCCAAGTGGCTCAATCCTTCAGTTGCTGGGGTATAGGAGGATGCGGGTAATTTGCGGAGCGAAGTTGGTGGGGTATTGTGGTCAGAACAATACCTAACAAGGCAAGACCAAGGTAGAGGGAGTTGCTACCAAGGCGGATTTCTAGCCAAGGAATCCTAATCAGTGTCATACGATCAGAGTGAGGCAACTTGACGTTGGCAAAAGGATTTCCAGAAGGGAAATCGAGACTCAGAGGGAGTCGAACCAAGAACTTCCAGACGGGAAGTTGAGAGACTCGGAGGAGTCGAAAGAAGAGCAGCGAGATGGCCGTGAATGGACTGAGAGATCAGGATAGGTTGGACGGTGCATCCAACTTCATGGTCTGGAAGGCCAGGATCTTGTCCATTCTAGGCAAATATCGCATCAAGGACTTCGCCTTGAAAATAATAGCGATCCCAGTTGACCCAGCTGAAAATGAGAAGTACGAGGAGGCAATGGCCAATGCAAAGTGCATCATCCTTGATGGGGTCAAGGATCATGTGGTGCCGCATATTGCCAAAAAGGACACATCAAATGAGATGTGGGAGGCCCTGAAGAAATTGTACCATCATACTTCCGTGCAGAGGAAGATGTTACTTGAAAATCAGTTGCGGCTATACCAGATGCAGAAGGGAGAGTAGATAGATGTCTTCCTTGGTCGATTGAAGGAGATCCGTGACCAACTAACTTCCATAGTGGCCACACCAGATTAGCAATTGATGGTGAGGATCGCATTGAACGCAGTCTCAGAGGATTGCGAGGTATTTGTCTAGAGCATACTAGGCAGGATGAGCCATACTGGGCAGGATGAGCCTTCTGGATTGGGAGGAACTGTGGGTGGTTCTTCATTAAGAAGAGATTAGACGGGTGACCAAGGTAGGGAATAGCGGCAAAGGGGTTAGAATCAAGAAGGAGTAAGAAGAGGATGCGGCTCTAGTATCTGCGGGAAAGCAGGAGAAAAGAAAGAAGGACCTCTCCAAGGTCAAGTTCTTCCACTGTGGGGAACTGGGTCATTTTGCGAACCAATGTCCTAGGAAGAAGAGGAAGGGAGAGGCTTCTAAGACCAAGGTAGCGCCAACGAGGGAGGAAAAAGAAGTCGAGGAAGATGACGATTGTGCCATGAGTGCTCATGTGCCACTTGAGAAGAAGTGGGGAGACATTGAGCTATAGTCAAATGGACTACATGCGATGAGGGGCAGGATCGTTGAGGTACCCAACCTCCGGGAGGTCTGAAGAGGAGTAGCAGGAATGGTGGATGTTAGTAGAGACGGATGCTGATGGAGCGACAGTGAGTGCTATAGTGCAAGAGTCTCGGGACAACACGAGGCTAGCAGGCTGCAACAGTGCAAGAGGCACGTGAATGTTGTGCCAGTGCGGGATGGCATAGAGAGGTGTGCAATGGTGCGAGATGCAGGGAGTTGTTGTAGCAGCGCAGAGGTCAGTAGAGGGAGCACTTGTTAGTGGCAGAGGGATCTTCAACATCGGGAGTGTCTCTAGCCTGACAGGGATGTCAGAGTTGGGTGGATCAGTTACTTACTTCTCGGTAATTGAGTTGCAGTGCAGCGGTTAGCAGTGGCAGTGCTATGGGCAGCACGATGCAACATGATGAGAGGGAGATGCACTGTTGGGAGTATGGACCAGTAGCAGCACGGATGCAGAGGGAGCTGTCATACAGATGCAGCAGTGGTAGTGACAGGGCCATGGGCAACAGTACAGGGTGCAGCAGTGCAGAGGATGTTGGGCAGGGAGGCCTAGCATCAACACAGATATCGGTGCTGGATAATCAGGGTGATACTCACTGTGGAGTATTACTGGAGCACAATCCTCTCTAAGAGGGAGTGTTGATTTGGGGTAGCATCGGATGTGCTCTAGCCATGAAAATTGGTGGAGAGGCTAAAGCACATGAGATCCTCAAAACCCAGATATGGTTTGGGTAGATTCTAACCGGTTTGGGAGATATTAAAATAATTAATATTTTTAATGGAGTTCCTAAGTCTAAACTTAGGAAAAATAAAATATTAATGGGTATTAATATAAAACTGTGTTAGAATGTTCCAAAAGTCATGGATCAAGCCAAATCTATTCTTAGCTGTTGATTAGAGATTTAATCTCAGCCGTTGATGGATCAACGAGAAAAGTATAAGAGGAGGCTTGAGGGTTAGTTGGAGAATACACCAGAGTGATTAGTCATTCTATTCTCTAGAGCGGGGTTTGCTAATGTAGTGACCCAACTTGAGTTACTGATTAGTAGCATGCTTACGAGACTTGTGTATGATAGCTACATACACATGCATTGCAGGCATTGCACTAGTATACATACTAATTTAATTATATAAATGTCTATGTAAGAAAATGAATTAGTTTTTAAAAGTATTAATTAATACCTTATTTGTTAAGTAGTACAATAAAATATATTAATTTAATTTCATTAATAAATTTATTTAAATAATAAATAATTATTATTACAATGGACATGATTTATTTTACTTCATAATCTTTGGACAATTCATGCTAAGGTACTTAAAAGAAAATCCTCTTCTCGAAGTCAATTGAGATGATAAAGTTAAAAATCTCATTTAATGTATAATGACCAACTCAAGTAATAATATCTTAATGGATAAGGTTATATCTTAAGATTGATTGGAGGAAAGGAAGGTGGGGTTTCTTCGGAGGGAAGAAACCTTCCCTATATAAAAAATCTAAAGGAGAAGTAAGGGGGAAGGAAAAATCAGTTTTGGGAAAACAGAGGATTGCCTTCACCTTTGGAATATAGTGCAAAGAAGAGGAAATACAAAGAATGGTGATAGAAAATCAATCTGTTTGAGGGATGAGCCAGGGGTGCGATTTTGAATTGAAAATTGGGAAATTTTGAGCTGTTCTTGGAGTTTTGGGCATAGGGGCCAGTGAACTTCCATTTCGAAGTCCTCTGGATCTGGGAATCGCAGAGGTTGATCCCAGATAGGTAGGGAGGAATCGGTTGGTTTGGTAACGGAACCAGAAAACTCGGAGCAACGTGGACCAACACCAGATGGGAGAATCAGGTATGCAATTGCATTTAATTTGATAACATTTTACAAGAAATTTGTCCATCTAGTTGAATCTTAACAATAGTCCTTACATTTGGTATTAGAGCAGGTTCAACCTCTCAGACCTTGTAAGAATTCTAAATATAATCCCTTATGTTTGATTGACAGGGGTAGAATAAATAGTTGTTCCGCTCCCTTTTGTCCCTGGAACTCATTTCTATATAGAATATAGAAACTAGGGCATGAATAAACCTATCCCCATTTGCATGGTTTATAAATTTTCAAATCAATCCCAAAAGAATAAAACCGTATAAAACAACGAGAGGGTTTGAAGAGTGATTTTTGCTCTGATAATTGTTATTATGATCTATAAACTCTCATTTTTTTATTGAGGTGGAGAAGCCTCCAACACAAGCTGATTTATAACATCGCAAAACTTTCGATAATCATCCACAGTATTGTATACTTGATGAGATATTCTTGCATAAGCTGAAAATGCTGAATTTGGACAATCAGTTCGTCAAAGTCAATTTTTTGAGGCCTGTGATATATCATAACCTCTACTCCAAAATCCTTCCTCAAGCGGTTCCTCAAGTCGATAGCATCTTTTTCAGAGCTAATTTTTAAAGAATTTGGTAAACTGACCATTGCTATTGCCAAGCACAATTCTGGAGGAGCACCCAAATGGGTAACCCAGGCCTTCGCAAGCATCTCTCCCATGCGAACAACAGGCTTGTGATTCTTTTTTCTGACGCCTTCAACACCACCCTCAAATTGTTTAACAAACTCTACTGCAACGGGCACAGAAAGCTGGGAACTGTAGTCCCTGTTTCCAAGCCATGTAGACTCCATAGTCAATCCGTTTCCATATTCACTTGAAACAACTGGGTGATGCTGATTAGGAAGAAGGGAACGACGACAATAAAGAAACTCAACTGACGGAGGACAAAGCATACAATGACTCAGCAGGTGCTCCAAAGGAGAAGTTGACAGGTTACATGATCTTCTCAACGCCTACGCATCCAAACGCATTTGAAATCTGAAACTACTTGTATTTACTTTAATATGATATATAATTTCTGTTGAAAGGTGGTAGGTTAATTGAATCACCATATTAATTATAGGTTTGTAGCGCACATCAAGTACCGAGACTGAGAGATTATTGTGGTAAGGAAAACATAGTTTACTGTAAGATTCCTTGGAATGATGGCACAATGAATTGAGTAACATGATAATATATATGATGGATGACACCCCACCATGATAAATGGGAGGAAAGGATATCGGGTTATGTATTAGTGAGGGAGTTAATTCCCTTAAGCTACCCGATAACTCATCATCCTGTCAAAACGGAAGGGGCTCCATCTCCGAAGATGCAGATCAGTGGCGTACGAGCATATCGAGTCACAAAGTAGCAAGGGGGTTAACTACTTCAATTCACCCAATATATGGTAGGGCCCACAGTGCTTGGCATTTTATAACCAAATGTTGCTTGCAGATATTGGAAATTTCGACAAGGGGTTTATATCTATAATGAGTGGAATATGATAGACAAGCCTGAGAGTACATTGTATAGCTTGGATTCATAAACTTGAGTTATGAAACAATGGTTTAATTACTGATGCAATTACCCTTGATGTCTTTGAGGAACAGTTTAGGGGTTCCACAATAGATGGAGGTGTACCTAATAGCCATATCGAATCTGTATGGATATCACGTTAATGCATTTATTTTCCACCAATTTTACACTCGTCCATGTTCCTTTCTAACAGATGTCGAGGGTAGGTCAGAACACTAGGCAACCTTATTACGATGTGGCACAAAATATCAAAGATCATTTAAAGTTTGATAGAAGCTAGAGTTTCAAGGTAGTTGGAATTTTATCAATGAAGGGATTGCGTCATAAATCTCTTCTAATGAATTCAAAACATTAAAAGTTTGAAAAAATAAAGTAAATATTGGAACTTGTTAATGTTTTTTATCACGTTTCAACATATCACTGAATATGAATGCAAAAAAAATTGAATTCACTTACACCCAAATATCATATTATGGGTAAAATAACATCGTGATAACATAATGCCTTAACTAAAAGCTGTTGCATCTTATCACAAATAATAAACTATCATAAATATATATATATATATATATTACATAAAACTGAAATAATTTGAACTCGTTTTGCTTGAGAATCTCCGTAATTGCTCATTCAAAGGACGGAGTATGCAGACATTTCAGAAATCGAAAAGACAGTCTCAATTCGAGAAATATTCTGAAACTTCGCGTAAGAAATGAAGAAGGGCATGAGAAATTTTGCTGAATTGTGAGAAATATAGTAGGGAGTAATAAAACTCAGGCGTGGAGATATACGACATCAAGAGTTAAATACTCAGAATTTCACTGAATCATCAATGCCTCTACATTGACCTTCATCGATAGGGCTTTCATAGTAACGTTGGAGATCAAGTTAGCCAAATTATGAAACCAATGTCACATAGATGAATCAGAACTCTAGAATTCAGTCTCACAAAGGTAAAACAGATAAGTAAATATTGGAGAAGTACTAAAATACGAAAACAGACCAGAAGAAAAATTATTATTGGTAATCTCCTTCCAAATATCAACATTTATTACAATATTTGCAGCAGTAGTTTAAGCTACTTCTCAAGATTTTATGTTGTTTGTGCTGTTCCTAATTCCTGTTTTAATCGATTAATTATTAGCACATCTTTCTGCTTTGTTTCATCACAGAACTATTTTTGTGTGAAATCTCAAGTAGTAATACAGACTTAATCTTGTTTAAGTGAACTTGCTATCCATTTAGTTCCTTTATTCTCATGTTTACAGTCACAATGAGCATGTCTTCCCATAACTTCTTTACTAGTTATCATATTTACATGTTACTTTCTCAATGTAGAATTCCATCCATTCATCATGAAAGCAACTAATGGTTTCTAATTTGACACCTCAAATATTGTGGTTCCTGTCTTCTTTCAATGTTATTATTCGTTCACTATCTCCTCTAAATCTAGGTCTTGTAGAATATTCAAAACTTGGATTCCATTTGTTACAAGGCTTGCCAAACAACATCCTTGGACTTCCACAATTAACAGCTATACCTATGTTTAGCGTTAAACATGTAGGAATGAAAGCATATACCATAGATATAAGATCAGTTTCAAAACTATGTTATGGGTTGTTAAAGTTGATACGAAAGGATTTAAATTCGAAAGGATATCTTGAAGGAGTATCAATGTATACCTTATTACTGTCTACATGGCTCTGCAAGTGAAATCAAACTCTTGTTTCTTGATTTTCTCAAAAAATAGCTTAATTAAAGGGCATTGGTAGCATATTTAGTTGGAGTGCAGAGATAATGTTGCTTAGACCAGGTTGTGCAAATTTCAATCTGCAAAGTTCTGTTGGATGATTTGCAATAGCAACACCATTATTACTACACACATTATTGATCGGAGTATATCTTGTAGTCTTGTAGAATGGTGCTATCCCTGTCACATGAGAAATATCGTTTGTGACTAATAGGATTTTGTATCATTTTCAGCTGCTTTTGATATTTTGTTGATCTGACTTGAAGGAAAGTAATGTGATTGTATTATTATAAACAGCCACAGAGACAGTTGAGTGAATTTACAAATCCTTCACAATAAATGTTGAATGAAACAATATAAGTCAAAATGTTCAATAACGCAGAGCACTTTCTAGTGGCGCTATGGTATTGGAGCTATTATAAAATGGAATGGTTGATTCTAGAAGGCTAGGATTATGTAGTTATATACCCCGTTAATAAAATTACTATTGAACCTGAAAATCTGCTAATGTCATGTAAGTAATTACAACGACAACTCTAAAATCTGTTGTCAGCATTTACTTTAGATACTTAGAAATTGACAAATGATATGGATATCAAAAGCTTTATTGGGAAACTATCCACAGCTATAAAAAATGCTGAAACGTATCATTCACTTGTGATATTAGCAAGGGAACAGCTGGATGGAAGGAATTGCTGATTGAGATTCCTCATTACTCAAGAGTTTAGGCAATGTACTACCATACCTAAGATTGTGTTCCAACAACATTAGGGCACTGAAAAGGTTACTTAAGGTTTGAAAAATAGGGTTAAGGTACTATAGAAATGATACATCAAACAGGTTGTTCAGGACAAGCTTAGCACTGAAATCAGGAAAAGAAAAAAATGGTTGATTTGGACTCTTCTAATGTGAAAGTTAATAGAACTAGGTAGAATTTAAAATTTGCATGAGGGGAGGTGTTTCTTATTATATTACATTTCATAGAGAGGAAGGAAAGAACAAAGGATGATATTGTACCTCTAAACTCTTTGATCAAAGCATTCAAGGAATCTTAAATTTCATGAACAGGAAATGGTCGAGCTGGTGTGCAAGACACAATTATCTACATGGGCAGCACATAAATTAAAGCAAGAGTGGTACTCTGAGTTGGATGATTCTAGTGATTTTGGTTCAATGCATGGTAGTTGGAGAGATGAAGATAGTGCTCTTGACATTTCTGGGGAGAGCAGGGTATTGTCTCTTGTTAACACTGATAGAATTGAGATTTTACAAAATAGTATTTTGGGGAAAGAATTTCAGAATGTACATTCTGATGTTGGAGAATCTCTCAGCCCTTTTGTAGAAATAGTTAGAGAAGACATTAATGATTCCTCAGTGTTTAAAGGCAACACTTTGGCAGATGAAGAAACACTTGGATTTGTAGAACCAATATGTTGAAGCTTTTTACCATGAATCTCAAGACATAGAGAGATGTTTCCTTAAAAGAACACTTCTAATTAAACTAAGTGGCGAATTAATTCATGAATATGTAGAATTTAACATTATGGAGAGAATAATTGAATTCCCAGGTAAAAAAGTTAAATTCAGATTCTTCAAAAGATTCCCATATCTTGAATAAAGGATAAAGATTGGGACTTAATGGATAATTTGTTTGAAATATAAAATGATGTCCGCATAGCAATGCAATTGGTTCCAATCTTCTGTTGTGGTAAAGTTTGAGAGCATTGACTTGATGAAAATGATGGGCAAACGGAAGTGTACGGACAAGGGAGGCAAAGGTGCTTCTATAGCAAAGTGAGGCATAAATCTAAAACAACCATGGAAATACATGTTGAATGTTATACGCGTATAATAAAAAAAAAAAAACATGGACACTAGAGGTACAATGGAAAGGTACGAAGGATCTAGTGAATTGGACTCTTTAGAGGTCATGGCAGGGTCCAAATACCACAATAATACCTATGGACTAGTGAATTTATAGAACAAATATTAAAACTAGTACAAGTAGTCATAAGTGATATTGTGGAAAAATAAGAAGCAAGAAAAGGTCATAAAGCTACATATTTTCTGTTGTAAACAAAAGCATTGGAACTCGATACAAGACATGGGCTTCAGGACAGAGAAAGGAAATTTATGAGCAATGCTTGTCACTTTGGCATGACATTTTGCACTAACTTTTCAAGGAATGATTGTTGGGAAAACATTCAGAACTAATTTAGCAGTCCTTATAATTGATGAATACAACCTGAGCACAGGTTCCATGAGCATAAATACAACCTATAGGGCCGAGGTATTGAAAGAGTACTACCATTTAAACATAGAGCAATGTATGGTGTATTATTGTTAGAGGAA
>APFE031064300.1:621100-682853 GCA_000404065.3 Pinus taeda
GGGAGCGAAATTTTTTTGGAAGGGAGCGCGCTCCCGAAAATCGCTCTCGTCCGGGAGCGATTTAGGGAGCGCGCTCCCGAGCCGCTCCCGCCCGAAGCGCGCTTCGGGAGCGGGTTCGAAGGGGGGGGGGCGCTCCCCCGCAACTATGGGTAGGATATAGCGAGAACGCTAAGGCATACAAGATCTATCTTCCAGGGAGCAGGAAGGTAGTAGTACGACGAGATGTAAAGTTCATGGAAGCCAGAGCTTTCAGAAGATTTCGCGAAATGCCTTCCAAGGAGCAGTTGAAAGAGGATCCGTTGGTCATGCCTCCTCAACCAACGAAAGTGAAGAATCCTTCCTCAGATCAGGAAGATTCTCAAGATGGGGAAGAGGAGCAAACAAAAGCACCTATTGGCAGAGGAAGAACCAGCAGGGAACTTCGTCAGATTCTGCGTGATGTAGAGAACTTCATCGAAGAGCCAAGGAACAGTAAAAGGGAGCGAAAACGGTCAGACAGGTATCAGGCATTAGTAGCTCAGGATGGAGAACCTACCAGCTTCAAGGAGGCAGCGCAACATTAGGTCTGGCTAGATGTGAGGGTCGAGGAGTATAACTCCATATTGGCAAACAATGTCTGGGAGGTGATGTCAAGCTCTCAAGACAGATCTGTGGTAGGTTCAAGATGGATCTACAAGATCAAATATGCTGCAGACGACAGTATTGAAAAATACAAGGCCATGTTTGTGGCTAAGGGGTATGCTCAAAAGAAAGGGATTGACTATGAGGAAACCTTCGCCCCGGTAGCCAGGTATACATCTATTAGGACCGTGATATCTCTTGCAGCCCAGATGGGATGGGAGATCCATCAGATGAATGTCAAGACGACATTTTTGAACGGGGTAATAGAAGAAGAAGTATACATTGAACAACCAGAGGGCTTTGAAACTTATGAGAAGAAGTCTCATGTATGCAGACTGAAGAAAGCCTTGTATGGGTTGAAACAGACACCAAGAGCATGGTATGGTCGAATATATGGCTACTTGCAGAAGATGGGGTTTGTCAAGAGTGATGCGGATCCGAATCTCTACTATCTGGTCGTAGAGTGCAAGCCACTTATCTTAGTATTATATGTGGATGATTTCTTCCCGTCAGGATCATCCAGACTCATTGAAGACTGCAAGAAGAATCTAGCCACAATGTTCGATAAGAAGGATCTGGGGCGAATGCACTATTTTCTAGGGTTGGAAGTTTGGCAGCAGAAAGGAGAAATCTTCCTTGGGCAAGGAAGGTATGCTACAGAAATTTTGAAAAGATTCGGGATGGGAGACTGTAGACCTATGGCTACGCCAATGATCACCAACTAGAAGAAGGTTGATGCATTAGAAGACAAGGATGTCGATCCCACCCTATACCGACAACTCATAGGGTCCCTGATGTATCTAGTCAATACCACGCCAGATATTTGCTACGCTGTCAACACCATTAGTCAGTTCATCGTGGAACCAAAGAGGGCTCACTGGGCAGCAACCAAGCATGTTCTCAAGTATTTACAGGGAACAGTTGATTATGGGCTCTTGTACAACAAGGGGAAGGATATTAGGTTGAGTGGATTTAAGGATGCAGATTGGGCAGGGAGTTCAGTGGATCGGAAAAGTACCTCTGGGTATTGTTTCAACATTGGATCAGGAATAACCTCCTGGTGCAGTAGGAAACAGAACCCCGTGGCTCTGAGGTTGTCTAAGGCAAAATATATGGCAGCAAGCACAACTTCGTGTGAGGCTATATGGCTTAGAAAACTGCTGGTAAACCTATTCATAAAAAATATGGAGGCGACCAGGATCATGTGTGATAATCAGAGTTGCATCAAACTCTCTGAGAATCCAGTGTTTCATGATAGGTCAAAGCATATTGATATCCGGTGTCACTTTGTTAGAGATTGTGTCCAATGTGGAGCTGTACAGTTGAGCTACACTCCGACAGGGGAACAAGTGGTATATATCCTTACCAAGGCCCTTGGAAAGTTAAAATTTGACTACTTCAAGGAAAAGATGGGGATGGTAAAGAACCCCTTTCAGAAGTAGTGTGTTAGCAGCACGAAGGAAGAGGGAGTTGCAGTGCAGATGCAGTGTTGGGAGAAAGGACCAACAACAACACAGATGCAGAGGGAGTTGCAGTGCAAATGCAGTGTTGGGAGAAAGGGCCAACAACAACATAGATGCAGAGGAAGGTGCAATGCGGATGCAGTGCTAGGAGAAAGGACCAGCAGCAGCACGAATGCAGAGGTAGTTGTCATACAGATGCAGCAATGGCAGTGACAGAACCATGGGCAGTGGTACAGGAGGCAACAGTCCAGAGGATGTTGGGCAGGAAGGCCTAGCATCAGCATAGGTACCGATGCCGGATGATCAGAGTAATACTCAGTGAGGAGTATTGCTAGAGCATAGTCCTCACTAAGAGGGAGTGTTGATTGGGGTAGCATCGGATGTGCTCTAGCCACGAAATTTGGTGGAAAGGTTGGGGCGCATGAGATCTCCAATACCCAGAAAGGGTTTGGGCAGATTCTAAACAGATCATGAGATATTAAAATAATTAATATTTTTAATGGAGTCCCTAAGTCTAAACTTAGGGAAATTAAAATATTAATGTGTATTAATATGAATATATGTTAGAATGGTCCAAAAGACATCGATCAAGCCAGATCTAATCTTAGCCGTTGATTAGGGACCTAATCTCGGCCGTTGAGATGTCAACATAAAAAGTATAAGAGGAGGCTTGAGGGGCGCTTGGAGAATACACTGAGGGAGACCAGTCAGTTCAATTTCTAGAGCGGGGTTTGCTGAGAAATTGAACCAGTGGTCTAGAGAGTAGTCAGGAGGCAGTGAATACGGAACAAAGAGACGAGAGATTAGTGCAGAAGAGGCAGACACAGAGTCAGAGGAAGCCACGCAGAGGCAGCGCAGAGCCAGAGGGGCCTGCGTCATCCACATAGAGGTAGTAGAGACTGCGCAGAGCCAGAAGGGCCTACGTCATCCACGCAGAGGCTGCAGGAGTGACGCAGAAGCCCAGAGAAGTTGCACAGAGCCTCGGTAGGCTGACGCAGAGGGTTTAGGAAAGTGATGGAAGTTTTTCTATCTGTGGGTAAGCCAGTTTGGCACCCTGTTGTACAAGAAAATTGCTGAATAATAAAATCCTCCCTTGCTGCACCGGTTTTCCCACATTGGGTTTTTCTGGGGACATTAGTCCAAAATAACTATGTCAATGTGTGCATATTTTGTTTCTGTATTACGATGTGATATCTGCAGTAGTATTTATTTTAATGTTTGTTGAAGTAATTTCATGAATAACTTATGATGAAATAAGTAGGAAAAGTAAATCAGTTGCTGCAGTGATAGAATTTTCACATAGAGTGGAGTGTATGTGACCTATTTTTGTGCTTATCTCAGTGGTATATGCGAACTATCTCCAGGCCTATCCTTTGTGGTTTGTGCGGCCTAACTCAGTCTTTATATTGGTTTCTTTTGGTGACAAATGCGGCCTAATACAATGGAATATATGCGACCTATTTCCGTGCTTAACTTAGTAGTATATACGACTTATTTCTGTGCCTATCTCTGTGGTTGAATGCAGTCTTCTCTTGGAAATGTCTATGGCCTAATGCGGCCTACCTCAACCAATATATGCAACCTTCCTCTATGATAATATGCACTCCTTTATGTGAGTATATGCAACCTCCTTTTCCTATTTATATGTGATATTTTCTATGAATATGTGACCTGTTTCAATGTGGTTTAGTGGGCTTCATATGTTGTTCATTTGACTTATTTTGTTGCGGCCCTAATGACCCTAATCCTCTGAAGTTAGAATGATGCCTGTGTGACCTAATCTTCAGTGCATATGACTGTGATATATGGAAATCCTTATGGTAGTAGCATATGATATGCCTAAGATGGATAACAATGCTTATGACAATGACCTTGATATATGCCAATGATCTATATGACAGTGACTTAATGATGTATGACAGTGACCTTGATGTACTACAGTGATCCTTGTTTAGAAATAGATGACAGTGATCCTTGCTAAGATGAGTAACAATGATCCTTGATTCAGTGACATTTGGGCTTATGATGATGACAATGACGCGATGTATGACCATATCCTTATGACTTTGATGTGACAATTGTAACAATGCCTCTATGACAGTTGTGACAGTGCCTCTATGGAAATTGTGACAGTGTCTCTATGATAGTTGGGATAGTGGCTCTATGACGGTTGTAACAGTGGCAAGTGCCTCTATGATAGTTGTGATAGTGCCTCTATGACAATTGGGACAATGTCTCTATGACAATTGTGATAGTGCCTCTATGATAGTGATGTGGGGCAGTGCCTCTATGATAGATGTGACAATGCCTATGACAATGGTGCTTATGATAGCGTTGACAAGAATTCTTGTTACAAGGATAGTAGGGCTTGCGAATACCTGCTTGAGAGGTAAGTTTGCTACAGGATTGGTCCTAGGTAGCATAATGTGATTGATGATGAAAGACATATGTCTCATTCTTATTGTACTTTGTATTTCAGTTGAACATTGATGAATATCTAATAGAAGAAGAATAATTAATTATGGGTTTTCCCCCTTGTGGGGTTTTGCCTTGGTCTTCAACCAAAATCCTGGTGTCTCTATTGTGTATGTTTTTCTTCTGTTGTTCCTTACTGTTCCACTGCATTGTTGATGTTATTGTTCTCTCTACGGAATTGCTAATGATGTTATGGTGTTATGGGGTGAATGTAATATGAAAATGTTGAAAAGTTTAAAAATACAATTATCTTTAGTACATAACAATCTAGCCCTAAAAATTAACATATGTAAGGAGATAATAGAGCACTAATCACATTGATTATGTCTTTATCCGCAAGACAAGAGACACATCCATTGTAGCACAAATCCATGCAATATGATAGACTTGTAAGATTAGAAATCTCTGAGATCATGCTCTAGATAAACTTGGGAGTCATTAGTTGTAGGAGAACTTGAAATGGACTTATAGTCTAGATCTATGCTTGGTTCTTGAGTTATGATAACAAGATATTATACATACCTCTTCAACCTTACTTGATCAACTTTGTTCTCTATTATTTCCTTCGAGTATGGTACCATATTATAACTTCCTTGCGCTGGTTCAAAGAGATATGCTTACAACAAATTCAAACTTCTCATTCAATTCTGTCCTTAAGAATTCCTTTCGTTTCTTGTCCATAGGAGTTCTACCACTAGGTCTTCAAGAGGTCCAAACATCAACCTTCGAGTTATTCACAAAGAGTAGCTTAAGTCCTTCAAGCATACTTCTCTTCAAGGATACAGACTTTGAACTTTAGATATGTTTAGGAAGGAGGCGACTTGCACTTGAACAATACCAAGACACAACAAATTCTACTTCAAACATCATCTACAAACCTTTAATTTACCACACGTACTGGGCTTTACACACAAGGATATAATTTTAGCTTTGATTCATGGGGGTAACGCAGTCATCTCACTGAGAGATGATGTGATTCAGAGCTTCTTTCAAATTGAGCATTGTAGATGTAATAGGCTTTAATCACCACAGGGAAATCGAATCATACTTTAGATATATAACTCAGATGTCATCACAGTTGCAAACTTGGATCATCATACACCAATGCACCAACACAAAACTGAAATTACTGAATTTGTGTACAAATAACGCCACAGGGCTTGCATGAGAGGTGTTACAAGGTTCAAATAAGATGCCACAAAGATGAGTTTGTATAGTGCACAAATCACAAATCATACATAGATTTGACTTTAATTCTAGTGATAATTCGCTTAGTACCTGTTAATGCTTAATCTAGTAGGGGTCCCAGGAAAGTTTCTGTTAGTACTTAGAAAGTTTTCTCTTGGCTATAGGAGAGAAGTTTCCAAGGTAACCTTTTCAATCCAACTTATAGATTGAAGGCTAGCCCCTTCAATCTAGAGAGGGCTCTCTCTGATCTTTACACTGTGGCTAGATATTTAGATAGGTTGTGTTGATGTAGGGTTTGGTTATGTTGGAAAGTGTAACTAGGTTCGGTCTTCATAATGACATGTAAATATGATTTTATGAAATAAGATGTAAATAAAGAAAAATGAAATTATTTTATTCACTTTCTTCATGGGTTTCATGAGCAAGGGTTTTTGTTTTTGAGTCAAGGCTCCAATTAAGAGTCTTTAGGATTTATTTGTCATCTAGTCACAAAATGTAAGAGTCATTATCATGTAAATGAAGTCATGTTACAGTTTGTAAAAGGTCAATATTATCTATGTAAAGTATCCTCCAAGAACTTGTCACCAAACCTCTTCAAGTCCGCCTACAAATGATGAGGAAGTTGCTAGATCAAGTCGGCCTAACTCTAGCTGTCAAGTTGGCCTAAAGCGCAGCGAAGGAGGTGTATATATAGCCTAATTTGTCCTCCATTTGAAGACAAGAAACTCGACTTACTTGAGACTAGAAGAAGTGCGAAAGAAGGAAGAGAAGCAATAGTACGAAGAAGGAAGAAAAGGAGAAGTGTGAAGAAAGAAAGAGGATTTTTCTGGGTAATACAAAATTAGGGTTTCTTCTGAGCCGGCGAAAAGACTTTCTTCTGGGGCAGTGCGAAGTCTAGGCTACAGAATCTTCTGGGGTAGTGCAAAGTTTGGGCAACAGAATCTTCTCGGGAGTGCGAAGTTAGGGCAGCAAAAGAAGGAACCTTTTGAGAGGTCAAAGTAGAGACCTAGAGACCGAGTCTCTCTAGAGGAAGCTAGGAAAGACCTAGAGACCGAGATTCTCTAGGGAAAGCCGAAGAGAAGCAGTAAGAAGGATAGAGATCGAGTTGTCTGGAAGGAGTCAAGAGAAGCAATGTGAGAAAGGCAGAGCAAAGGAAGAGGTGGAGTATCTAGGTTGGTAACAAGGTTCTTGGAAGGATACAAGAGTCAGGGACTGTGTCATGGTCTTGATACTTATCAATTGAAGATATGAGAAGAAGAATTTTGATCGGGTTTTTCTCTCAAGAGGTGAGAAGTTTTGGCCTTGGCTAGAGAAGCCTATATTCTGTGTCACTTGTCTCTTTGATTATTGCATATTGGTATTTGTTTTGATGAAAGAACACTTTAATAAGCTAACGAAGAATTGAATATAAGATTAAGAAGAAAAAGAGCATCACAAGCAATTATCAAGAAGAGAAATTGTCATTTATTGAATGCCCTAGATTTCTAAACATGTAATCAGAGCTTAGGTGCTGAAGACAAGAAAGGGCAGTCAAGGCAAGTGAGCACACAAGAGACAAACTTTAAAGAAGGATCAAAGCAAGTCAAAGTACTCCAAGCAAGAAATCTAGATCTTCATCAATCTGAAACCCTAGATCTACATCTACTATATTGAAGGCATCTTCAGGAAGGAAGATCGAAAACCCTAGAAGCACTTCAGAGATCATCACTTATACATCATCAAAGAAGTAGAAGATCTTCAAGAAAGAAGGAAATCTAGAACATTTAAGAAAGATCGTGAATCGAGCTCTCCCTCTTTAATCACTGAAGAAGCAAATCCTCTATCAACTTCGAGATTAAAGACGAAGCAAGCAACAATCACTCAAGTAAGTCTATGACTATATCTGATAATATAAAAATGTCTTTTTGCAAGGAAAGTAATAAATTGGTTGGGTCCGTAAATTACCTTGCATGGAAGAAAAGGACAGACCTAAATCTTATTGAAAATGAGGTCATGGAGCACATCAAGGGATCAATAACCCAACCTCCGAAGGAAGATACTCAAGCACATGCTAGATACATGAAGGGAGAAGTGAGAGCCCAAAGGATTCTTATAGAATCTGTAAAAGACTCTCTAATCCCATATGTATCAAAGTTGGAAACTGCAAAAGCTATATATGACAAATTTGTAGAGTTGTTTTCCGTGAGTACTGCAAGAGAAGTAATCTCATCAAGGCAAGAACTCTACAAACTAAAAATATCCAAGTAAGATGGAATAGCCTCATACTTCATGAGGATATCAAAAGTTCTAGATCAACTACAAGAACTAGGAGAAGCCATGTTTGATAGAGAGATGACCACAGTGGTACTAAATGCACTACTGGAAGAATGGGGTAACTTCACTTCAAGCTTATATGGGAAGAAAGAGACTACTCCTTTTCAAGATCTATGGTCACTCTGTAAAATCGAAGAAACCAGACTTAAGGCAAACGTTGATGTTGTACCAAATGAGCAGAATCAAGCATACGCTGCTATGACAAGAAGAAAAGGGAAATTGGAAAGTTCAGTCCTCAAAAGAAAAAGAGGAACATGGATAAAGTAAGATGCTATGGATGTCAAGAACTTGGGCACTATAGAAGAGATTATCGTAAATGAAGTAAGGACACGAGAAATAGGGAAGAAGCCCACATTACTGAAGAAGTGAAAGAGCTTGAGTCAAAGAAATGTAAGAATGAAGATGTAAAAGTTCTCTACTATGACTGAGATGATCTTCTTCATTGAAAGGTACTTTTCACTTGTAAATTTATAGATAGAAAACAATGTAGGATGCATCTGATTAGAAGGTAGCATCATAATAGAAGCATTCGAAGTAAGAGCTCATGGCATGGGAAGCAAAAAGTATATCTGGTGCAAATTCTATTGATTACAAAGAATAGGAAGCTCTTAGGGAAGCAGAGGTCATCATTGACTAGGATCATCATGGTCAATAAGGAAACATCTGTCGGGTGAGGATTTGAAAGATCCTCAAGTCTATCTGATTGGATCCTCATCAAAGGATTCACCGATCGAGAAAGGAAGGAAAGGTTTTCATTAGGAATTCCAACTCATGGGATTCAAGGAATGATGGTATGATGACAGAACAAGAAAGCAAGTCTGAAGGATAAAGTCCTTTCGAATGAAGCTGCTACAGGAAGTCTGGATGACCGAAAGGGAGATGAGGTATGTATGCTTACATAGATTATTATGAAAGTCATATCATATGGTTGTAGATAATATGGATCACTCTTTCCATCTAGGGAAATATGATCGAAAGAAGAAAGAATCTCCTCCTCTGAAAGATTGCAGCAAAACATAAGTCACACTAGATGAAATCAACATATTATGTTCCCATATGAATCATAAGGAAGCTGACTACAATTAAGGAACTCTGATTGGAAGCTCCTGGGAATGAAGTGTGTGAGAGAAGATAGGAAGAGATCGTGATAATATGCAACGAAGGTAGAAGGCACTCAACATCCGAAGTCCAAGAAAATTTGACTAGAAGATCTCTCGGAAGGATGTGAAGACTTTGATGGAAGACAGAAAAAGATAGAGGCGCTTGACAATGGATATCAGTGGGAGATGTGTCAATCTACATGCAGGATGTTGATACCTATAGGAAGATGTCATGGTGAAAGATCATCACAAAGGTAATTTTGATTTAAAAGTGTTCATTAATTTTTGAACTAATATCTGGATGGGCTTACATAGGACTGCCAGAGGGAAATTTGTGGATGACTTACAAGCAGACCATATAGAAGGACGTAATGTCCTTCCGAGAAATATGGCATGAAAGCAGAATGACATGAAGCAAAGCCAGGTGGAAAATCTGATGGATCACTTTTTGATGAGTTGAGGACATGATTGACTCATCGATAAAAGTGATGTATGATCTGTGCCCTATGTAGAAGTCCCCAAAAGATGAAGACTCCCTGATGAACAAGAAATTCATGACATTGAAGGAAGGAGCTCTTCAAAGTAGCTGATTGTTCTAGGATCTCCAAATGAGGAGCTGCGTAGGTCCCCAGCTAAGAGGGAGCCTGAAAAGAAGTTTCTTACTTGGAAGAAACTTGAAAATATTCCTAAGCAAGAAGCTTAGGTACATTCCTGTGTGATAGGAATGAGTACACTCCTTTAATGGAATTTGTCCTCCTGGTTTGAAAGGGAGAGATAGAGATGCCGTTCTAGTCTTCACTTGGGAAGACAGAATGGAGGATTGTGTAATGATTTGGCATCCGATACTCTTTGGGGATGAGATAGGGCATCCCATGAAAGAGCAGTCGTGGAGGACTGATATTCTTTGAGGACTGGGGAGTCCAATATAAGAATAGTCCTCATGGAGCATACCTTGAGAGAACCCGGGTGGGGTATGTTCCGAGAGAGACAATGGCAAGTATGTCTATAAATCGTAGGTCTCAACAACATTGAGCTCAGATCTTGTGGAGAGATGGAGGTGTTAGTCAAGGCCTTGTTATGTAACAACATTGGTTGATATGATGCTATACAAATGAGTTCCAAGTCCGAATTCTTCTTAAGAGATTCTTCAGATTGAGAAAGTCCAAGGTACCATTATGAATACCTCCCTAGTTAAGAGGGATTGTTGAAAAGTGTAACTAGGTTTGGTCTTCATAATGACATGTAAATATGATTTTATGAAATAAGATATAAATAAAGAAAAATGAAATTATTTTATTGACTTGCCTCATGGGTTCCATGAGCAAGGGTTTTTGTTTTTGAGTCAAGACTCCAATTAAGAGTCTTTAGGATTTATTTGTCATCTAGTCATAAAATGTAAGAGTCATTATCATGTAAATGAAGTCATGTTATACTTTGTAAAAGGTCAATATTATCTATGTAAAGTATCCTCCAAGAGCTTGTCATCAAACCTCTTCAAGTCGAACTACAAACGATGAGGACGCTGCTAGATCAAGTTGGCATAACTCCAACTGTCAAGTCGGCCTAAAGGGCAGCGAAGGAGGTGTATATATAGCCTAACTCGTCCTCCATTTGAAGACAAGAAGCTCGACCTAGTTGAGACAAGAAGTGCAAAAGAAGGAAGAGAAGTAGCAGTATGAAGAATGAAGAGAAGGAGAAGTGTGAAGAAAGAAAGAGGATTCTTCTGGGTAATACGAAATTAGGGTTTCTTCTGGGCCAGCGAAAAGACTTTCTTCTGGGGCAGTGTAAAGTTTGGGCAGCGAAATCTTTTGGAGCAGTGTGAAGTCTAGGCAGCAGAATCTTCTGGGAAGTGCAAAGTCTGGGCAGCAAAAGAAGGAACCTTCTGGGAGGTCGAAGTAGAGACCTAGAGACTGAGTCTCTAGGGGTGTTGAAGAAAGTGTAACTAGGTTCGGTCTTCATAAATGTAATCTTGATCTTTGTACTTGTAAAAGAAAAGAATTATTATTTTTGTCATTATCAAGAATGGGTTTCTTGCCCATTTGATAGGTCAAGCACATGTTTAAGTGCTTCTAGGAAAGTCAAAGAGTCAATGTAATTGTTGAAGACCCATAAGGGCATGT
Organism: Pinus taeda; assembly: GCA_000404065.3. Lineage (NCBI taxonomy): Eukaryota > Viridiplantae > Streptophyta > Pinopsida > Pinales > Pinaceae > Pinus > Pinus taeda. Next base: position 632,381 of record APFE031064300.1, read on the forward strand.
TACACCATGTAAATCTATGTATTAGAGTAAAAGAATGACCTCCAAGCAAAGTCATAAACCTCGTCCATGTGTCAGCCTCAATAAAAGAAGTAATTCGGAATTTGAAAGACAAGTCAGTCTCAATTGATCAGGTCAGCCCAATAGGAGGGACAAAATCCTATATATAGGGCCATTCGACCTCACCAAAAAGACAAGGAAGTGATCTCTGAAATCAGCGAAGGACAAGGCTAGAAAAAAGCACAAAAATGGAAAGAGAAGGTGTCTCTACTTCAGCGAAGAAGGAAGGGCAGAAGGCCGAGTTTGGAAGATTGATTTCAGGCCTACTCACAGTACGTGTGAGGGAGAAGAGGCTCATTCTGCTGCAATTTGAGACCTGCTATTTTAGTTTTAAAGAGATGATTGGTTGGGTTAGTAAAAGAGTGCTAATTAGGCCTCTTACTCAAGCGAAGTTAGAGATAACTAAAGCGAAGAAAAGGGAGTAAGAAAAGCATCAATTCTTGAAGGTATTCTCCAACACATGCGAAGAAAGAGGGTTACACTGCTACTATCTTAGATCTGCACCTACAGTGAAAAAGAAGATTTCAGTTGGGTTAGGAAAAAGGTCTTCTCCTTAATTAAGGAAGAATCCATCTTAAGTGAAGGAAGAAAATAAGAATATCTCTTCTATGGTATGCATGACTAGGGTTTGTACAAGTAAAGCCATCAACTAAAGAAGGACGAAGGAGGAGGTCGAGGTGCTGCAAGAGGAATTGATCTCGCATCAAAGGGAAAGGCTTGACTTGTGCTTGGAGGATCTTCTTGTCAAGGGTCTAGGGTTTGGCATTTGTCAATTGGAGCTTCAATAAGAGAAATTTGCAGAAGAGTTTTCCTCTTTAGGAGGGAGATATTTTGCCTTGGTTGAGAGCCAACATCTTGTGTTCTTGTCTCTTTTGTTTTTGGTAATTGTTTGATGAAGTAAGAGAACACACACTAATAATAATAATAGAAGATTGTGCTAATAAGAAAAGTTTAAAGTACTTCACAAATAGTTACCATCGTTAGAAGAATCTGTCCATAACCTTGATGCCCTAGATTCTACAACAAGAGGAAGCCAGGAAAGACCTAGAGGTCGAGATTCTTTAGGGAAAGCCGAAGAGAAGCGGTAAGAAGGATAGAGACCAAGTTCTCTAGGAGTCGAGGGAAGTAGTGTGAGAAAGGCAGAGCAAAGGAAGATGCAAAGTATCTAGGTTGGTGACAAGGTTATTGGAAGGATACAAGAGTCAAGGGTCTGTATCATGGTCTTGGTACTTATCAATTGAAGATCTAAGAAGAAGAATTTTGATCGGGTTTTCCTCTTAAGAGGTGAGAAGTTTTGGCCTTGGATGGAGAAGCCTATATTCTGTGTCACTTGTCTCTTTTATAATTGCATATTGGTAATTGTCTTGATGAAAGAACACATTAATAAGCTAATGAAGAATTGAATATAAGAATAAGAAGAAAAAGAGAATCACAAGCAATTGTCAAGAAGAGAAATCGTCATTTATTAAATGCTCTAGATTTTTCAACAGGTTGGGCCTGAAATCAATAGCTCATTGGTGATGGAGCCAAATAGCTAGCGTTTAGATAGGTTTACCAAGATAACTGGCTGTCTGATCAGGATTGATAAGGGCAAGGTAGATAGCAGATCCTAGACCTCTGCCATTTGCTATAGATGGATGAAGAAAATGAAGAATAACCCACTAGAATAGGGCACATACAACGAATCCTATGGTAGCTTTAGAGGATAAAAATGGGAACCTTTGAAAAGATTAACTAAGAACATCAACACAGAGATGAATTCTGAATCAATTAATCTTTTCAAAACATTTAGAAGGAACACATTCATGAGATTATAAAAGAGAAATTGAAAAAACATAGAGAGAGTACATACTAGAACCTCCTATCACTAGTCAAAATCTACTGATCTTGGCAATTGAAATGAATAAAGCATTCAAAACACAGAGATAGTGACTATTTTTTTTCAAAAAACCAACCCTTTCTCCATATTTTTCATGTAATATATGGGAAAATACAATAGAGATTCAGATCCACAATTTGTGGAAAGTATTAATTACAATAACCATCAAGATCCAAAAGAAATGGATCTCAAAACCCATCTTTAGTCTGTTCTCTAACTTGAATTTGATGAGGTGGCCTTCAATGTGTTGACCTAGCATTTTTATAGGAAACACAATTTCTAAACATCTGGCAAATTCCTAAAAATAGGGTCCAAAGGTGCATTCATATCTTCCAAACCATGATAGTTGTTAGAATATGGAGGGAGGTTTTTGTTAATTGATCCATTATCTCCAAAAACCTCTTGTGGTTTTCCAAAATTCATCTCCATCTGTTCGGAATCTGCTTTTGAAAATAGTAACTAAAACAGGAAAATACAAAATTACAAAATCTGAAAACTGAGCCTCAAACATTCCTTTATGGTTTCTAAACCATGAGGTCTGGGTAAAATCTAAAAGAGGCTTTTTAAAATCAGCCTAATCACAAGAAAAACCGTTTTTGGTTTTTTAAAATTCATCACCACCTTCAATATCTGTTTGAACAAGGTTACTAAAATAGGAAAACCAAAGTATTGTCATTTCTTCTTAAATCACTTCTCTCCTTTAGTTGGTAAACTTGTCCCCTTTGAAGGTTGTTTTCCTTATGTTGACTTGTATTCTCTGCACTTCCTCAACCACAAAAACCTCTGATATGTGAGCATAGTACATTCAAAAATAATTTACTGCTTGAAAGATTAACCTATTTAAGCCAAATTATTGAAGAATCATTAGGGTTTATGTAATACTCTGCCCCTGAAGTCAACTAATCATTTTTCTATGTCTTCTGCAACCTGAGAAAGGCTATTCCGCTTGTTTTGACTTGTCATCCTTCTAGTGAGTTTTTGTGGGATTTTGTAAGCTTTTAGGGTTTTTCTTTTCTTCTTCTCAACATGCTCTGTTTTCCTCTGTCTCTTTCTGCTTGCCCTTTTTGCTTTGTGATGCTCTATGTTTTGTTTCTTCCTCTTCTACTACAATTCTCTGCTGGCTTCTAGTTTCCCTTTCATAAACTTTAATCTCTGGTTCTTTCACAGGTTCTTAATCATGTTTTTCAACATCAAGGTGACTAGATTCTTCCTTAGTTTCCCATCTTGCAAAGATTCCGGTGCTGTAAACACTTCTACCAACTTTGAAACACTCTAACCGAAGGTTGTAAGATGTTGAGAAATCAATGATAGTAGGATTAGGGTTAGATTTATCTTTCTTGATAATTACTTGTGAATTATGTTGGCTTCTTTTACTTATTTGTTATATTATCTTTCATCAAGTAATTACCAAAATATGTGTGCATGAAGATCACAAAACACAAGACACAAGATGTAGGCACTCTGTCAGGGAAAAACCCCTATCTAGAGGAATGCCCAATCAAAATCTCTTCCTTCAATAGTTTTTCTTGAGACTCTTCAACCTCGACACAAACCTCCTCCACACCAAGCCAACCTCTCCTTCTTCGATCAAACCTTCAGCCTAGTAGCAACAACACTTCGACCCTAGCAACTTCGACTTGGTAGCTTCTGGCATCAACAACAACTTCGACTTTGACAAGGAGACTTCATTCTCCTAAATTAGCCCACACAAGAGAGAGAGAGAGAGAGAGAGAGAGAGAGAGAGAGAGAGAGAGATCCCAAAGCTTCGATTTTGTCCTTCCTTTCCTTAACCAAACTCACATTCCTTTTAGCCTCCTTCTTCACCTTCACACTTTTCCATTTTCTAGCTTCAGATATCAAATTGTGTGAGAGAGTGAGATAATCCAAATGAATTCGATCTGCCTTGTATATATAGCCTTTCAATGAGGTCGAATTCCCTTCCTTGAGGCCAACTTGGTGTGGAGGTTACATAATTCATCTTTGACTCAAAATAATTCTTTTTACATCGTTCGAAAGGCCAAGAAGGGTCTCATAAAATATACAATGACTCTAATGACTCTTTATTAATCCCAGGAGTTCACAATGGGGACTTTGACTAATAAAATGATGACCCAAGCATGAAACCCATGCTTTAATAAGTCATTGTAACAATAATAAAAATTCTTTTGACAAATACATTTTATGAAGACGTAACCTAGTTACATTTTTCAACATAAGACACTTAGCAAGTTTGTTATGTAGTAATACTACAAATCTGGATTTGCTAGAAAACACTATTTTAGGGAAAACAGGGCAGATTAGGGTTTGATTTAAAACGACTCAAATGGACTCAAAAATGCTAGCAAAGGTCACATCATGTAGGAGGAGGACCATTATTTCACAAACCACCAATTGAGCACTCAAAAAAGATGACTTATTGAGTCTGAAATCAAGTTTTGAATTTTTTCGAGCCGTGCTTAGAAAAGATTTCGTAGTGCCGCGCTATGAAAACATTTCGTAGTGTGGCGCTCTGAAAACATTTCGTAACGCCACCAGATTTTTTGCTATAGGTCAAATCACTAAGCGAAATTTTGCATAGACCTAGGGTTAGGTAAAAATGATTTAATGACACATTTCCTTAGGCTTAGAAAACCTTATAATGAATACAACAACCCCCTTTACATGATTTATGACTCTGCAAAAAGTTGGACTAACATCATTGACTTGAAATGAAGGTGTAAACCTAATGCTAACAAGTTCCAAAGGGACAACTGACCAAGTGGAAATAATGGAACAAAGGCCCATTGTCACCTTAGTCTATGTCCCCTACTCTTTACGAACTTTCATTGATGGGAGGAGTCCTGATATTAGGGAAATCACTACAAAAGGTATATCAATAATGGAGAGGTAATGATTTTAGAAGTCCATTCATAGGAGAGACTCAAATGAAAGAGATTTACTTGCTCAAGAAGCAAGCTGTATGTAATGTCCCAAATGGAAAAAATTTGGAACAAGCACTTCTTATAGAATTATCATGCACATAACAAAAGATTGTGTTAATTTTAGGTATGTTCTATGTTGAGAGGAAATTTACTTCAATTTTCCATATTAGCTCAATATCAATTCCAAATTAGCAATCACATTATTCACTCATTATTCACTCATCCCATCTCAACTCATCTTCTCTCTCCTCATCTCATTGGGCCAGCGAAGGAGCAGCTTCTCTCACATGTGCAAGAAGGAGGACGCATTTTCTGTTTAGGGCAACGTTGACTTTCTGGGCAATGTTGACTTTTCTAGGGCTGCGTTGACCAAGTGTTGGGCTATTTTGTGAAGCGTTGACCAAGGGCTGAACTGCGTAGGCTATTTGGGTGCTGCGTTGACTGGTTAGGGCTGACTGCAGATTGTTATTTGACCATTGACCAAGGGCTATTTTGGGCTGCCGAAGTTTGCTATTGAGGACCGAGTTCTTCAAGGTTGACTAGAGGTCAATCCGGGGTTGCTTGACTAAGTTTGACTTTGTTGATTTAGGGTTTGCTATTGTTGTTATAAAATTACAGATTTCTGAATTGTACTATTTCTCTCTGCTGAACTATTGAAGATTAAAGAAGAATTGATCAAAGGGTTTCCCTGTATTGGGGTTTGTCCCTGGCTAGCCACCACATCTTGTGTCTCTTGTCTTGGCTTGTTTTCTGTCGATCTATTAATGTTCTATTAACATTTTACTTTATGTTTATGTGATTGCTAAAAGTGGCTAATAAGAAGAAATCGAAGTAAACTGGACTAAGCATAGAACATACCATAAAATAACATGGTATCAAAGCTGAGGTGAAGACAAAGCCCAAGCAAGAGCAAGAGCAATCACCGAAGGCTGTTGAAGCAATCTCAAAGACTTCATGGGGTCCTCATCACACTTCCCCGATGAAGACAAGCTTTGTGAGAAGTTTGTCTATCACGGATGGAAGATGTCTCTCGATCTGACATTAGAAGAGCAGGAAGTGTTGGACCATGTGAGAGGCAGAATCGTTGAGCCTCCATCAAATGCATCTACCGCCACTAGGAACAAGTGCACCAGGGGAGAAGTCAAAGCAAAGAAGATCATCCGAGACTCTATCGACAAGCGCCTAGTGGCCTATGTTTCCGAGCTGATCACCTCCAAGGAAATCTACGATAGACTGGTAAGCTTATTTAAAGTTAATGATGCAAATCAAGTTTTGTTCCTTAGAAATAAGCTGAATGAAATTAAGAAGGGCAAACATGAGAGCATGCAAGCATACTTCTTAAGGATCAACGAGATCAAGAATGATCAATCAATTGGGGAAGTCGTTTCTGACAGGGAAATGACTATCACAACTCTCGGAGGGCTCCCATCTGAATGGTATATATTCAGAACCACTCTTCTCAACAATAATGTAATCCTAGGATTTGAGGAACAGATGGCGAGATGCATTCAAGAAGAAACTAGGATGGAAGAGCAGGATATACCTGCACTTAGAGGCAATCCCACTGCATTCTCCTCTCATGGTAAAAGGAGAAATAATTCCGAGGCTAAATCTAAAGGAAAGGCCGGATCGAAGGGTGGAAGAAAGGGAAGATGTTACAATTGCAACAAAATGGGCCACTATGCAAGGAGTGCCCTGATAAAAAGGACTCACATCATGACGATGATCAAAATCACTCCCGCGACAATCAAAGGAATGGCAGGTTCAATGGCAAAAGGAATGTCGGAAATCAAGGAAGTGGTCAACCCTCCAAGAAGGCAAGAAACTCCAGGTATGAATCTAATGTTGTTAACAATAAGCAAGATGAATATTATCTACCAATGGCCCTCCCTATGACTGCTCCCCTGGACTTGCTGGGAAATTGGTATGTTCTATGATTAGTGCAGTTTAGCATAGAACATACCATAAATTAACATCTTCACCATGACTGTGTTTAGGTCTTCACCATGACTGCATTTTAGGACAACTTCACCATGACTGTGTTTTAGGGCAGCTTCACAATGACAACGTTTTAGAACAACTTCACCATGGCTGCGTTTTAGGGCACCTTCACCATAACTGTGTTTTAGGGCAACTTCACCATGACAACGTTTTAGAACAACTTCACCATGACTGCGTTTTAGGGTAGCTTCACCATGAATGCGTTTTAGGGCAGCGTCACCATGACAGCGTTTTAGAACAACTTCACCATGACTGCGTTTTAGGGCAACTTCATCATGACTGCATTTTAGGGCAGCTTCACCATGACAACGTTTTAGAACAATTTCACCATGACAACGTTTTAGGTGGCATCTTCATTAGGTAGCATAGCTCCTTACCCATGATAGCAACTAGGTCTAGGGCATCTCCTTAACTCCCTTTAGACCTGCAGCTAGGGCATTCTGCCTTCATGATTGTGTTTAGGGCATCATTAGGCAAGCAGTTAGGGCTTCTTCATACCAGCGTTTAGCCTTCTCCATGATAGCGTAGAGCCTTCTCCATGATAGCATAGAGCCTTCTCCATTAGGGCAGCGTTGTCTCTTAGGATCTCTCCTCCAAAACCCAAAGACAAGTGGAGAGGAAGAGATTACAAGAAGAGTGTGTTTGCAAATGACTAGCAAGCCACCTCTTTTTATTTTAAAACGTTGAGCACAAGTGTGGGCAATTTGGTCGCTGGCCGACCTTGACGAATTGCCTCATAACACAAATAAATTCATATCTCCATGAATACTTATCGGAATCGGATGATCTTTAGATAAATCCTACACCTCTCGACGAGAGGAATCCAAGAAAAATGTCAGCTGCAATGAATAAGTATACCCACATGGAGTTGGGCACTAGTTTCCCATTTTAACACTCCCTCTCAACTAGGGAGAACTCCATCTGCTAATCCATCTTCCAGACTGTACTATCTCTGCCATTAGTGCCTTGCACTGCTCTGCTCTGCTGAACTATGAAGAAGAAGAAGTGATCGAGAATGTATCATACCATCCTCTACTGACCTGAAGTCAGTCCCATATAAAAGAGAGTGTCTCATACCACTCTTACTGACCCAAAAGTCAGTTCCGATAAAGAGAGTGTGTCATACCACTCTTATTGATCTGAAATCAGTTCCAAAAGAGAGTGAGTTATATCACTCTTACTGACCTGAAGTTAGTTCCAATTGATCCCAGATCAATATCATCTTAGCATAGGGAGTATAGTAGTAACACGATGCATCCATCGATACTACAATGGTTCCTATCCTCATTTCCCTACTCATTGGCCAGATTAGAGGTACTTCCCATGAGTCCCAGACTGCATGGGTAGGATGTCTCAACAAGAGAAGGACGAACCACTCATCCTGCCTACATGTTGCCAGGGGAAGGCTGAACCACTCACCCTGTACACAACAAGTCACTAGGGGAAGGCTGAACCACTCACCCTATGACTGTGTCTCGGCAGGAGAAGGATGATCCACTCATCCTGCCTACATAGCAGACCACAAGGGGAAGGTTGAACCACTCACCCTATGGTTGCTCATTGCTCCAAGATATGCCCCCAAGTCCCCCGGAGCTCCCAGAGCTCAATGTCCATATCATACAAGACCCTTAGGAGAGAGTTTCTCCAGGACTCCTAGTCGTTCTCAGAAAGTCAAGAATTTGACCTTTCCCAGGGGCTTCGACAGAATATCGGCGACCTGCACATCAGTCCCAATGCGATGGATCCTTCTTGCTCCTTAATGTACCATATCCCAGATAAAGTGGTACCTGATGTCTAAATTCCATGAGCGATCATAGAACACATGATTCCTCAACAATCGAAACCCCCTCTGGTTGTCACAGAAGATCACGATGGTATCCAGCACGTGTCCAAACAGCTCACTGAAGAGCTTCATCAATCAGACAGCTTCACATGAGGTCATACTCGTAACAATGTATTCGGCCTCAGCGATGCTCAAAGCATCTGACTTTTGCTTCTAGCTCATCCAGGATATCGAAGCAGAACCCAAAGAGAACCAACACCTAGAAGTGCTCTTGCGATCCTCTACACTGCCTGCCTAGTCAGCATTTGAATAATCATGCAACTTCACATTTTCGGCAGTGTATCTCAATCCATGAGAGATTGTGCCCCGAAGATATCTTAGAAGATTCTTGGCACCAATCTAGTGAGGCTCAACCATATATGAGATGAACATGCTAACTGCAAAACATATATCCAGACGGGAGTTCACCAAGAACATCAATGCTAGAATGAGTTTATGAAACTCAGAGGCATTTCCCAAGTCAGGTTCGACATCACTACCACGTAAATTCTGAAAGTTAAGCTTCATTGAGGTAGTCACAGGCTTGCAGTTTACTATTCCAAATCCGGAGTCCAACTCCCTCTTACTTTTGCAAATGAGAGGGTTTGCACTTGTCAGAGAGAGGTCTTCTTCATAAGGTGCTAGTATGAGAGGTCTATCATCCACAACCTTCAAGCAATGGTTTGGACCGACTTCACTCCTAGTGAATCTCAGCTTCATCAGACAACTAGCAATCCTCTCATATCAAGCGCGAGGTGTTAGCTCTAAATCATAGAGAGCTTCTTTTAACCTGCATACATGAGATTCCTGATCATGAATCTCAAACCCCTCGAGTTGTTCCAAACTTGTGGATCTGCTACATGAGGGGAATGGTCCCCTTGTAAGATTTTCTTTCGGTACATCTCGGACATGTACCTTCATTCTCTTTTTGAATTCAGGCATCCCTGTCACCATCTGATATGCATCGGGTAGGGCCCCATAATAAGTAGATCTTTGGTGCTATAGAAGAGATGTGTCAACTAACATGGTCCCCAATGGACTTCCTGCAACTTGATACAAATTGCCAACCCTGAACCCAAGAATAAAAACATCTATGAAAATTCCATTTTCAAACACGTACCTTTCCATCGATGAATGCCACCTTGAAACCTTTGACTTCTACTGCTGAAATGGACACTAGGTTCTTCTTGAGATCAGGTACATAAAGAACTTCTTGTAAATGAATTGTGTTACCCTCATTCAATTGAGGGGTGACATTCCCTATACCCTTTTCGGTATAGGTGGCATTGACTCCAAGTATAATCCCCACGATTGTTTCCATCTCTACCAAATTAGAGAGAGCTTCCTTCTATTTGATGAAGTGCGTTGAAGCACTACAATCAAAAGCCAGATTCCGAAAGAGTCTGGAGGAGAAGTAGTGGAGAAGGCCAATATAAGATAACACTCCTTTAACTTATCAGAAACAACATTTGATTCTTCATACTTGGAGTTCCTTGCTTTCTTTGAAGAGTCGGCCATTTCCTTGATGATCTGCATTACCTGTCATTCCTCCGGTCATTAAATATGTCCATAGAATGATTGTTATCATCATCAAGTGATGTGTTCCTACCATTCGGGCACTCCTTCGCATAATGGCCGAACTTATTGCAAGCAAGGCATCTGCCCTTCCTTCCACCCTTAGGTCCGGACTTCCCATTGAAGTGATCTTTAAATAGGCCATCATTTGCTTCCGCTGTGCCACTCAGATAATATTCTCTGCTTCGACTTCACCCTTGATGAATTTGAAGGGGGATGAGGAACCCATTGAGCCTTTTGTCCTTTCCAACTGTCTTTGGTGATTGCTCTTTCACTCTTGCTTGGGCTTTGTCTTCACCTTAGCTCTGATAGCATGTTAATTTTAGGTATGTTCTATGCTGAGAGCAAATTTACTTCAATTTTCCATATTAGCTCAATATCAATTCCAGATTAGTAATGACATTTATCCTGATAGTAAAATGCAGATAGAACATAAACATAAATCACAGAAAACAAGCCAAGACAAAAGGACACAAGATGTGGCGCTAGGCAGGGACAAACCCCAATTTGGGGAAACCCTTGATTAATTCTTCTTATATGTTTTTCAATAGTTTAGCAGAGAGAGATAGTACATATACATCAGAAGTCAACATTTTGACTTGACAAGATAAGAGTAGAGATCTTCACCGTGAAGATAACATAATGAGGTAGCTGATCTGATCTCAGGTGAAGGCATACTGCTTCAACTGAACCTCCAAGGTGACTCCATCACCATGCTGCACCCATCTCTGTGCTGCACCTGACACTGTGCTGCACCCAATCACTGAGTTGCTCTCATCACTACGCTGCTCCCATCATTGAGCAGTACCACATCATCATGTTGTACTCATCATCAACTAGTTGCTGCAATGCATTGAGCTGCTGCTATATCTACATGCCCATCATCACCATGCTGTACCATTGTGCTGCAATGTACTGCATCCATGCTGCCCATAACAGTCACTGCATTTATCATGCTGCATCTAAACATACTGTCAATACAACCATGCAGATGTTGACAATACAACCATGCTGCATCTTATTACATCATGTGTTGCACCATACTGTCCTTTGTGTTGCACTGTACTTCCATTGTGTTCAGTCCTTTATGCTGCTGGCTATGGCCTGCGGCCTAGCCCAGCAACAAGTAAGGTTGAGTTATCTTTACCCTTGAACAACAATGTCTTCCTCTTATTGCTGCACAGTCATGAGGGCTGAGACAGGCCTCTCCGTGGACTGCATTATGCCCCTTCTTTTTCTGCTGTTATGACACCACTAGGACAGTGTTTAGGCAATGTCTGGTTACACTCTTTGACAAGCAGTGTGTAGATCTTTTATGGACAGCGTTTAGGTCGTCACCATGACTGTGTTTAGGTCTTTACCATGACTGCATTTTAGGACAACTTCACCATGACTGCGTTTTAGGGCAGCTTCACCATGATAGTGTTTTAGAACAACTTCACCATGATTGCGTTTTAGGGCAGTTTCACCATGACTGCATTTAGGGCAGCTTCACCATGATAGCATTTTAGAACAGCTTCACCATGACTACGTTTTAGGGCAGCTTCACCATGACTGTGTTTTAGGGCAGCGTCACCATGATTGTGTTTTAGGGCAGCTTCACCAAGATTGCATTTTAGGGCAGCTTCACCATGACAACGTTTTAGAACAGCTTCACCATGACTACGTTTTAGGGCAGCTTCACCATGACAACGTTTTAGAACAGCTTCACCATGACAATGTTTTAGGTGGCATCTTCATTAGGTAGCGTAGCTCCTTCTTACCCATGACAACAACTTAGTTTAGGGCATCTCCCTAACTTCATTTAGACCTGCGGCTAGGGCATTCTACCTTCATGGCTCTGTTTAGGGCATCATTAGGCCAACGGATAGGGCTTCTTCATACCAGCGTTTAGCCTTCTCCATTAGGGCAACATTGTCTCTTAGGATCTCTCCTCCCACCAAAACCCAAAGACAAATGGAGAGGAAGAGATTACAAGAAGAGTGTGTGTCCAAATGACTAGCAAGCCACCTCTCTTTATACTAAAACGTTGAGCTCAAGTGTGGGCAATTTGGTTGCTGGCCGACCTTAACGAATTGTCCCATAACACAAATAAATTCATATCTCCATGAATACTTATCGGAATTGGATGATCTTTAGATCAATCCTACACCTCTCAACGAGAGGAATCCAAGAAAAATATCAGCTGCCATGAATAAGTATACCCCCATGGAGTTTGGCCCTAGTTGCCAATTTTAACAGATTGCCATGTAAAATCCAAACAGATAAAACCAAAAAACCCATAAGTTGCACGAAAATCCCATTAAAGATTTCAATGTGAAGAACAATGAGAAATGCAACAACAAAATCTAGCTTTATTATGTAGAAATATATGCCAATAGAATAACTGGAAACGACCCTTCAAGATAATAATACTAAAGTTTGCCTCCAAAATGAAACAAGAAATCAATTACCGCACCTGTGGATTTTGGATGAATCCATCAAGGGGAGATGGGTGCTCGCCCACTCTCACCCACTCTCACTGAATCACCCGATGGTTTCCGTCCTGGGCTTACTGTTGAAGTAGAGAACCGGGTTCTCAAACCTCTCCACAAAAACAATACACGAATCCCAGATGTCTCCAAATGATCTCCTCCTCCCCTTTTATAGATCCGATGGATAGATCTCCATGCCTCTAGAAGCATCCTATTTTATTATTTTATTATTATTCTAGAAGCTCCTCCATTGACTTTATCTTATGTGACCTTTAATTTTATTTTATTTCACTCACGTCTCTTTTAGCGCTTTTTCTCCAATTAATTATTTTTCTTTAATTAAATGACTAATTAAAGTGATTTTTAACTAAGGAAAATAACAAATCGCCCACCATACTCTCTTCGGCCACTAGAACTCTCTTCTCAGCATCCCATCTTGTATATCTTCTTGTTCTGGTTCCAACGAGCTATTACACTGAGGTGTTCCATCAATTAATTTCCTCGAAATGCTACCTCAAGCATAATTAATTAAGTTACGCCTAACAATAACGTTGATTTCTGAAAGTTGTCTAAATGCGACGGAACGAAAGGAAAACTGTGCAGATGATGGAATATGCCTAACGAATGCCATCAAATCCCATAAAAACTCCTCAAAACCCCATCGGGACCCTTGATGACATAAACTTGCCCCACTGACCTGGCCATCTCTTGCCCTGGAAATCCACCTTGGCTGTACTATGAAGAAGAATAAAAATGGGGACATGATAGTGTAGCGTTCCCCAAGAAAGACCTTGGAGGAAGCCTAGACCTAGGGATTAAGGATATATCTTGATAAGGGATAGCCTAGACCTAGAAATCCTAAGAGAATAGGGCTCTTAAAAATGACCTTTGTGAAGTTAGAGTACGAAAGTTGTGGGACCACAATGGTTCCCTAGTGGACCCAAACAAGGCCAAAGGCTTGAGACGAAACTTCAAACAAAAGGTCTCGACCAATTAAGGGATGAGAAAAGGATCAAAGAAATTAGATTTGTCTTGAGTTTTCTAATACAATGATCCTTAATGAAGCCACTAACCAATGAAACCTAGGGCTAAGAACAAAATTGGAGCTAGGGCTTGAGATAATTCCAAATCTAGCCACGGGAATTGTTTCAAAATTTGTGAACGCCTAGAGGACACCACAATGCAGTTGTAGTCTAACTTGCTTACCAAATGGATGACTGCAATAAATTTTGTGTGATCCCCCGAGAGAGACACTAGGGTTAGGGTTTTAGAAAAGAGGGAGAGGGAGGTGAAAAGATGTTTGTTGAAGTGATCACCAAGGATTAGACCAGTGCCTAGTCTATTGGGAGAATGGAGTCAATGAAATTTCAACCTTTGGAGTTTCTTTTACCCAATCAAGGAGGTCCCCAACAACTTCGTGTTGATTTCTGGTAGCATCAGATGTGCTCTAAGTCTCAAAATTTGCAGGGAGGCTTAGACACATGCATTCTCCAATACCCAGAAATTGTTTTGGGAAATTCCACCCGGAGACAGTTTTATTAAAATAATTAATTATTTTTAATGGGACCCTAAGTCTAAACTTAGGAAATTAAAATAATGAAAGGGTATTAATATAAATTGTGGGTGAAACTTTTAGAAGAAGGCGGAGATCAAGTCAATATGATCCTAGCCATTGATTAGAATCTAATCTGGGCCGTTGACTGATTAACGAGAGGATTATAAGAGAAGGCTTGATGGGCACTTGGAGAACACACCAAGAGTTGATTTGTCAGTTCGAATTACTGAGGCTAGAGTAGTGCAGTGATTTCGTGGTGATCATGCAGAGAGGGGCACAGATAGTTTTTGGTTGGAGAATCTTCTCCTGAGCCAAGAATACACAGTAGAGAGGCAGAGAAAGACGCAGAGGAGGCAGCGTAGTGCCCAGTGAGGGTGATGCAGAGCAACGCAATTTCTTTAGTGAAAAAGTCTGAAATTTAGCTGGGGGTTCGATGTTCTTCGCTGGGAGGGCTGAAGTTGAGGCTCTTGAGAGAAAATCGATCTAGTAGAAGAAAGTGACGCAGTTTTTCAGAGGCAGTGATGGAAGCCCACACAGTGATTGCGTGGGGACAATGCAAAAGTAGCCGGGGACTCGTTGTTTCAGTTGCCGGATCAACCAGGACTTGCAGTGTAGAATGAGGTAATGTCACTAATTTCTTCTGTCGAGTGATATTCTCAATACTGGATAGCCGACAACGCATCCAAAGTTTGTATTCAGATTTACTAATGCATAACAATAAAACCCTCAGAACTGCTGCACTAGTTTTCCCGCATTGGGTCTTTCCGGGGACATTTGTCCAAAAATAACGGTGTCATTGTTTTGGATCTATTTCTTGTTTAGTTTCTTGTTTCCGCTTATAAATTTAAATGGTGTAGGCTGCATTGTGTATTTTAATGTGTGCCATAGAAAACTACAAATAACTTGTTCATGTAAATTAACAAGTAGAAGAAATATTTGTCCAAAAATAACGGTGTCATTGTTTTGGATCTATTTCTTGTTTAGTTTCTTGTTTCCGCTTATAAATTTAAATGGTGTAGGCTGCATTGTGTATTTTAATGTGTGCCATAGAAAACTACAAATAACTTGTTCATGTAAATTAACAAGTAGAAGAAATATTATCAGTTGTTGCAGTAGGAATTTGGGCATCCAAATTTTGACATGGAATTTCTAAGTCTAACTCATTAGAAACCCTCCATGCACTTTACTGATTTATTCCTACCTACTTGTTCTGTTAATTAACAAGTTATTTACCATGTAAATACTGAAAATAAACACAAGTGCATGCTCAACACATTACAGATCATTAATTGAAGGAAATAGAAACAAGCACACAAATGACATCGTTATTTTTGGACTAATGTCCCCGGAAAAATCCAAGGTGGGAAAACCGGTGCAGCTATCTGAGGGTTTTATTATTAAGCAGCTCTTTTCTGAGGACACTGGATGCCAAACTGGCTAACTCGACAAAGATAAAAAATCTAGCAGCAATATCTCTCTTCGGAAAAATGTATTCGGAAAGCCTGCTCCACAAAATCCCTCTTTAGCACAATCTGAAGCTTAGCGTCAGCCTAAAACCCTCTGCGTCAGCCTACTGAGGTTCTGCGCAGCCTCTCTGGCTCTCTGCGTCACTCCTGCAGCCTCTGCGTGGTTGATGCAGTTCCTTCTGGCTTTGCGCAGTCTGTGCTGCCTCTGCATGGCTTCCTCTGGCTCTACGTCTACCTCTCTCTGCTTCTGTGCTGGTCTCTTGGCATTGTCCCTGCCTCTCTACCTCGTACTCACTGCTCCTCACTACAAATGATCACTGATTCTATCTCTCTTAGCAAACCCCACTCTAGAGAATAGAATGATTGATCACTCTGGTGTGTTCTCCAAGTGACCCTCAAGCCTCCTCTTATACTTTTCTTGTTGACATATCAACGGACGAGATTAAGTCCCTAATCGACGGCTAAGATTAGATCTGGCTTGATCCATGTCTTTTGGACCATTCTAACACAGTTTTATATTAATTCACATTAATACTTTAATTTCCCTAAGTTTAGACTTAAGGACTCCATTAAAAATATTAATTAGTTTAATATCTCCCAAACTGTTTAGAATCTACCCAAACCCTTTCTGAGTATTGGAGATCTCATGTGCCCTAACCTCTCCACCAAATTTCGTGGCTAGAGCACATCCGATGCTACTCCAAATCAACACTCCCTCTTAGCGAGGACTGTGCTCTAGAAATACTCCTCACTGAGTATTACCCTAATCATCCGGCATCGACCGCTCTGTTGATGCTAGGCCTGTTGCCCAACATCCTCTACACTGCTGCATACTGTATTGCTGCCCATAGATCTGCCACTGCCATTGCTGCATCTGTACGACAACTCCTTCTGCATCTATGCTGCTGCCCATGGCCTTGACATTGCTGCGTCTGCATTGCATCTCTTCTCATCATGCTGCATTGTGCTGCCCATAGCACTACCACTGCTAACTGTTGCACTACAACTCAGTTTCTGAGAAGTAAGCAACTGATCTCCCAACTTTGACCTCTCGTTAGGCTAGAGTACTCCTAATGCTGAAGCTTCCTCTGCCACTGACAAGTGCTCCCTCTCTTACGTCTGCACTTTTGCAACAATTCCCTGCATCCTGCACCGTTGCACACCTCTCTGCCATCCTGCACTGGTGCAACACTCCCATGCCTCTCGCACTGTTGCAGCTTGCTAGCCTCGCGTTGTCATGGGAATTCTTCACTGTAGCTCTCTCTGCTGCTTCATCCACATCTGTCTCTACCCACATCCACCAATCCTGCTACTCCTCTTTAGGGTGCTCGTAGCAAGGTATAATCCAAGAGGATGGGTACCTCGAGGATCCTGCCCCTCCTCGCTTGTACTCCGTTTGACTACAGCTCGATGTCTGCCCACTTCCTCTCAAGTGGCGTTTGTGCACTCATGGCACAGTCATCGTTTGTCTCCACTTCCTTCTCTGCCCTTGCTGGCACTGCCTTGGTCTCGGAGGGCCTCTCCCTTGTTCTTTTTCCTTGGACACTGGGTCGCATAATGACCCAGCTCCCCACAGTGGAAGCATTTGATCTTGGAGAGGTCCTTCTTCCGTTTCTCTTGCTTTCCCTCAGATGCTAGGGCAACATCCTCCTCTTGCTTGACTCTGATCCCCTTGCCGCTGCTTCCCATCTTGCTTAGCTTTCTGATCTCTTCTTGGCGAAGAGCCGCTCGCATTTCCTCCCAATGTGGAAGGGTCACTCTACCCACTATACTCTGGACAAATACCTCCCAGTCTTCTAAGACTGCGTTCAGGGCTCTTCTCACCATCAATTCTTGATCCGGTGTGGCCCCTATGGAAGTCAGTTGATCCTGGATCTCATTCAGTCGACCCAAGAAGGTGTCAATTGGTTTTCCCTTCTTCATTTGGTATGACCGCAACTGATTTTCTAGTAACATCCTTCTCTGCACAGAGGTATGCTGGTACAATTTCTTTAGGGCCTCCCACATTTCATTTTCCGTTTCCTTCTCGGCAATGTGTGATACTACATGGTCCTTGACCCCGTCAAGGATGATGCTCTAGGCTCTCACCATTGCTTCCTCGTACTTGTCGTTATTGTCTGGGTCAACTAGGATCGTTATTGTCCTCAAGGCAAAGTGCTTGACACGATTTATGTTAAGTACGGATAAGATTCTGGCCTTCCAGGCTGCAAAGTTTGAGGCTCCATCTAGTCTGTCCTGGTCTCTTACTCCGTGTAGTGCCATGCTGCTCTTCTACTTCCCTCCTGGAAGTTCTCGATTTGACTCCCTCTGAGCCTTGATTTCCCCCCTGGAAACCTTTCTGCCGATGTCGAGATGCCCCCTACTCTGATCGTCTGTCCAACTGCACCATTGATTCAGATTTCTCAGTTAGAAACCCTTGGTAGCAACTCCCTCCTCCTTGGCCTTGCCCTGTTAGGTACTGTTCTGACTACAATACTCCACCAACTCCACTCTGCAACTTACCCACAACCTCCTAAACCTTAGCAACCTGAAGGTGAGAGCTCCTAGGCTCTGCGTAGTCCCAGCACCGGTAAACTAGCTCCCTCAGCCAACTGCGTTAGCCCTCCTGGTCTCTGCGTGAGCTTGTCTTTGCCTCCTTCAGCGTCTGCGCAACCTCTTCTTGGCTCGAACTTGGTGACGCAGGCACTATGTCACCCCTTCCTTGGTGACGCAGGAACAACTTCTGTCACTCGAGACAACTGTTTTCTGTTGCTGCTTTGCTGATGTCGTCAGTTCTCCTGTGATCTGCAATCACGCTCTGATACCATGTTGGAATTTCTAAGTCTAACTCATTAGAAACTCTCCATGCACTTTACTGATTTATTCCTACCTACTTGTTCTGTTAATTAACAAGTTATTTGCCATGTAAATACTGAAAATAAATACAAGTGCATGCTCAACACATTAAAGATCTTCAACTGAAGGAAACAGAAACAAGACACAAATGGCACCGTTATGTTTGGACTAATACCCCCGGAAAAACCTAATGCGGGAAAACCGGTGCAACTATCTGAGGGTTTTATTATTAAGCAACTCTTTTCTGAGTACATTGGGTGCCAAACTGGCTAACCCGATAGAGATAAAAAATTCGGCAGCAATATCTCTCTTTGGAAACAGGTATTTGGAAAGCGTGTGTTGGAAATAATACTAAGGAGGGGGGGGGGGGGAATCAGTATTATCAAATCAGATAAAACTTTTCATTTTCACACTCAGATTCATATACGCAACTTCAGTTAAGTATATCAGCGTATATACGCGTCTGTGTTAAAAGCAACTAGCGTACTTTCAGTAACCTTTATGATTTAGTTAGTTTATCTTCAGTGAATGCTTCAGAACATTATTAACCATATTGACAGTAAACAGGAGCAGTATAACAGAACAGATCAAAAGCCACACACAAGAACACCATGATATAAGGTGGAAACCCAATGTGGGTGAAAACCACCTGCTGCAATTTGTTTCTATCTTCCTTTAATAAGAAACTTCTTTTACAATGTACTGGTGCAGTCCTTTACCAGTACGCCGGCTGCAACCTGCAGAGAGCTACAACCCTCTCGTTCTCCAGCTTCTCCTGGAAGGGAGCTACAACCCCCTTTAGCTCTTGCACTAGCCCAAATACTAGTACATAGGTGCTAGCCTACAGAAGGCTACAACCTTCTCTTTCTTCCAGGGACCAGGTTTCATAAATTTTCAGACTGGATCCATAAAACAATCACCATTGCAATACAACCTGCAACATCAATCTCTGAATCACCCAATACTGAAACCCTGTCAACAACGCAATCACCGGATACAGAACAGACTACATAACTCTACAACAACAACGAGATCCAATAGCAACTTTAGATATCATACTTCATACTGTATACGCTACTTGGACGAACCCAACCTGCATGTATACGGGCTTTTACCAAAGACAACCCGCGTACAGATCTGCCAATTCTAACTCATAACTTTGCAGCTATTTCAGACATCGGCACATACCCAGATCATAACATTCATACAATAAACATGCGTCAATAGATCTAGTATATCCATAATCAAACCATATAATGATAATCATTCCAAGCCTTAAGATCCCAATCCATCGTTCATCATCCTTCACATGAGTGCCTCCTTGGTTCAGATCAAGCAAGGCATCATCAACCCATAACCAGCATCTAGATCTCACACTTTATCAGATGTTCATCACTTGCTCACTCTTGCTCACATTCTTGGCCTAATGATCTTCTCCTTATATAGGTTTAGGCTTCTCTCAATACCATGGTCCAAAACCATGTAGAACCAATACCATGGATCCAATACCTGGGGTCGTCATTTCGAACCAAATACCATGGACCAAATACCACGGACCAAAACCATGGTTTCCAACATGTACGCGCCTTTCCTTCTGTGAACCCACATGTGTACATGTACGCGTCTTTTGCTCAGATAACCCACGTATATACGAGCTTTCATCACGGTCAACCCGCATATATCTCTCTCTTTACCTGCTGCACTATGATCTGTCCTCTGAGTGAGTTCCCATCACCTGTATCATACCTCTGAGTGAGTTGCCATCAAGAACAACACTTGAATCATAATGCCAAGAGAGGTTGCCATCAAGTCCAAATGGGGAGATTGTTGGCATTATGACATAGGTTTGGCACTATGGCACAGGTGTTGTCCTTGATGGCAACTTACTCAAAGGGAAGATCATAGTTCAGGCTCTCATAATGAAAGAAAATAAGGTATACGCAGGTTCCTCTTAGCAAATTCGCGTATATATACGGGTTCACCGATCAAAAGGCGCATATGCGTATGCACGCACTTTCATGCAAGAAAAAGCACGTACATATGAGAAAATTATGTTTGATCCATGGTATTTAGTACGAAATATTTGGACCTATGGTTTTGGTCCTTGGTATTGAATTCAAAGTGTTGAACCCCGGTATTGGGTCCCTAATATTGGTTCTCAATGGTTTTGGACCATGGTTTGAGTAAGGCCTAACACTATAAAAAGGAAAGGAGATCATTTGGCAAGGGCATCGACTGAGTGTTGAATATCTTAAGAGGAGCAAGATCTGGAATACTAGTGATTGGTGTATGGTGCATTGTTGGATCTGAACCAAGGAGGAACCTGAGTGCTAAAAGATGGATAAGTTCTATTGATGGATCAAGATTTTATGACTTGAATAGTAGTATCTTTGTAACCTTTGATATGTTATAATTGGCGCATGATTAGGTCTATAAATCTGATAATCTGTGTATAACTGATGTCTGATTAAGTAATAGGGTAAATTAACTTTATAGATCTATACGCAGGTTCGGCGTGGCATAGGTGTGTATACACGCAAGTTCAGCAATTGAAGAAAGTGTATACGCTGGTTGGCATTGATACAACAGCATATGTACGCAGGTTTCTGCATAGTGAAGTAGTGTACGTTTGATGAAATATGCTTTAGCTGCTTCTGTTTATTGCTTTAGTGTTCTAGGTTCAGAGTTGGTGCTTTCTAGTTACAGCATTCTGAGAAGTGTTTGGTTGATTCTATATCGATCTATACAAAGGAGATTGATTGTTGCAGATATACTTGATTGATGTTATTCATGGATTCAGTCTGAAAATTTATGAAGCGTGGTCCCTGGAAGAAAAGAGAAGGTTGTAGCCTTCTGTAAGATTACAAGAGTGCCTTATTCACCTTGCCGGAAGATTGGAGGTTCCTCTCCATCTTCAATAGATTATTTTAGACATTCAAGTGTGACAAGGACTTCTTCTTCCACCGATGATACAAAAACTCATGTGGGAGTTTCCTTTGGCTTCCTTGATGCATGTGGAAGATATTGTATGCCTCGGATCATTCTGACTACTTTTTCAAATTAGTGAGTGATGGGACGGATGGAGAGAAGGTGTTGATATGAAATCTTGTGTTCAATTCTCGGAGCTGAGGAGTAACAAAATGCAAAGTCACATGTAGGTGAGAGGGAGTGCGAGTTACTGCCTTGACTAGATGGTTGATGAATGAGTGTGAGGGGAATTTCAGCCATCTACAATTGGCTTCCCTCCTTCTAGCGCCAGAAATGTTGATAGTGATGGACCCACCAACATTCAGGGGATCACCCCGGTATGAAGTCCCAATTAGACCTCACACCATTTGGTGTGCAAGTCCCATCTGGTATGATGGCCTGGTTGCCATTATCTTAAGGATTTTCCTCAACTCTTGCTTGTCAGCATAGGAGAGTGGTCTACTTTGTCTTCTAGAAGTGAGATTCGTGTGCCTAGTGAGTGTAAGTGCCACTTGTGTCAATGGTTCTTTCACTGTAGAGGGAGAGGGTGGGAGCGAGTCCGAACTTAGTTGGGATGAAGTCCTAACTAAGCAAGGAACATGTTGGCATTATGACATGGGTTTGGCACTATGGCACAGGTGTTTTCCTTGAAGGCAACTTACTCAAAGGGCAGATCACAGTTCAGGCTCTCAGAATGAAAGAAAATAAGGTATACGCAAGTTCCTCTTAGCAAAGTCGCGTATATACGTGGGTTCACCGATCAAAAGGTGCATATGCATATGCACGCACTTTCAAGTAAGAAAAAGCGTGTACATATGGGAAAATTATGTTTGATACATGGTATTTAGAACGACATATTTGAACCTATGGTTTTGGTCCTTGGTATTGCATCCAAAGTGTTGAACCCAGGTACTGGGTCCCTTTTATTGGTTCTTAATGGTTTTAGACCATGGTTTGAGTAAGGCATAAGACTATAAAAAGGAAAGGAGATCATTTGGCAAAGGCATTGATTAAGTGTTGAATATCTTAAGAGGAGCAAGATCTGGAATACTAGTGATTGGTGTATGGTGCATTGCTGGATCTGAACCAAGGAGGAACTTGAACGCTAAAAGATGGATAAGTTATATTGATGGATCAGGATTTTATGACTTGAATAGTAGTATCTTTGTAACCTTTGATCTGTTATAATTGGCACATGATTAGATCTATAAATTTGATAATCTGGGTATAACTGATGTCTGATTAAGTAATAGGGTAAATTATCTTTTATAGATCTATACGCAGGTTCGGTGCGGCATAGGTGTGTATACACATAGGTTCAGCAACTAAAGAAAGCGTATACGCTGGTTGGCATTGATACAACTGCGTATGTACGCAAGTTTCTACATAGTGAAGTAGCGTATGTTTGATGAAATATGCTTTAGCTGCTTCTATTTATTACTGCAGTGTTCTGGGTTCAGAGTTGGTGTCTGGTTACTGTTACGGCTTTCGGCTTACTGCATTCTGAGAAGTGTTTGGGTGATTCTATATTAATTTGTATAAAGGAGATTGATTGTTGTAGATATACATGATTGACGTTATTCATGGATCCAGTCTGAATATTTATGAAATGCGGTACCTGGAAGAAAAGAGAAGGTTGTAGCCTTCTGTAGGTCAGCACCTACATACTAGTACCTCATCTAGTACAAGAGATAAGGGGGTTGTAGCTCCCTTCCAGGTGAAGCTGGAGAATGAGAGAAGGTTGTAGCCTTTTGCAGGTAGCAGCCTGCGTACTGGTATAAGCCTGCACTAGTACAGAAACATTGTGAAAGAAGTTTCTAATTGAAAGAAGATAGAAACAAATTGCAGCAGGTGGTTTTCACCCACATTCGGTTTCCACCTTACATATTGTGTTCTTTTGTGTGATTGTCTAATCTATTTTTTCTGGTTACTGTTTATATGGTTCTGACACACAGATTAATGATCAACATCTGAAGAATAAATTGAAATTATAAGTGTGCAAGTTATACGCAAGTTTCATTCACCAGAGTAGCGTATACACATTGTTTTCACTAACTGAAGTTGTGTATACAAATTTTTGTGTGAATTGAAAATATTTTTATAATATTGACTCACCCCCCCTCTCAGTATTATTTTCAACATAACACACAACACAACAGTATGTGCACATCTTCAGGAGTAGTCCACATGGATGCAGAAGTTACAACACACAAGGTAAGATATCACGTACAAGACTCACCGATGAGTTCAAACGAGTGCAATGGTTGTTACAAAAAGTTGTATGTGAGAGTTCTGTCTAGTGTATGGGAGAGTAGTCTACACGGATGAGACAACAGTAACAACATATACAACACATTTCCATTAATATATTATGTATTACAACAAGTGAAATAGTTCAGATGTAGAAAATAGGCTAAAGAAACATGCATCACAAGTGTTAAAGATTAGTCTTACAACAATTACAATACATGTGTGAAAACGTGTTGGCCTATTAGTAGGCTTCTGAATTAAGTGAAAGTTCCAAGACACATTGTTACACCATACATCACTAACCCCGAGTGTAGGGCGTTGGAGCCACTACTTACTCCTCAAGTAAAATATTATAAACTCTCTTGGATAGGTGGGAGGAACTGAGGTGAAAATTCCTTTTCATGTACAAATGAGGGGGTATTTATAGCCGAAGGTGAAACTAACCCTTGTAGTTGTTCAACTACCCTCATGACCATTTGACTTCCTTGACTTTTTGACTTACATGACTCTATGTTCAACAAGTGGGTCTCTTGGACTTCCACGTTACATCACATTGATTGACAAGACAACCCAGAGTAGAGATGTGGGCGACATGACTCATGACATGACTCGACATGACAGTCCTAGTACATTCGTATTGTTGTTGGAATGCATGTCGAACTACAGTGTTGTTGGGTGATGGATGTCTTCATGTTGTATCACAGCTTCACCTCCGCATGATTAAGTGCGTAGAGTCTTTGATGGTCCTTGGTTCACTTGATGAAGCTTTGGCATGTTGCTCCTTTCTTGCATTTTGGAAGGCTTGAAAGGCTCATCTATTCACAAAGGTCCATGTTCGTCCATTTGTCTATTGGTGAGCACATATCTTCGCATACATCGTTCATTCATCCGTTGGTGAACCTGTCCTTCTAGGAGTTGGTGGCAAGGGAAACTACACTGAGGCCAGGAGGTCAGCCTATTGATCATCTCTGCGCAATTTCTGAGTTGAGCGAATTGTTGGGCAACAAAAGGCCTGCTCATGGAAACTACACAATTTCTGAGATGAGCAGTGGGTCGATTGTCGACATGACTGACTAGGAAAACTACAAATTTTCTGAGGGAGATAGGGATGGGCCCTTGGAGTCTATCCAACCTATTTGCGCAATTTCCTTAGTCATATGAGCAAGTAAGATCAATGGCCTCTGTGCAATTTTCAAGGGGTGTCAGTCCTAGGGTGACTTCCAGGTCCGACTCTCTGGGGGACCAGCATTAGAGTTGATTGGATTGCTTACAGGCACAATAGCTTGAAAATACTAGGTTGAAGCTTCTGCATTATTTTAGCTGACAATCGATCGAGTCGATAGCGAGTTTATGGTCCGGATGTCAGACGAGAGTCTGGTCATTGAAACCTCATCAAAATGACTAAGTGTGTGAGTGATCGAAAGATGCATAGGTGATTATACAAACACAAAATGACATGACTCGACGACGAAATGACTCAAACCATCTAGACACAAATGTTCAACATGACTGACCACCGATGTAAGTAACAAGCACAACACTCGTGATTGTCCATTCATTGATCAAGACGACACTTGCGCGAGATTGAATGTGACTCCGTGTGTGAGTGTGACATATTCTTACATAGTAAACACAACAAGCGCATACGAAGCAAAGACTTTGAGCATAACCAGAACATCGTCACGAGCATGACTTAGACACTAGCATGCAGAAATTCAAATGAAATGAACAAGCAAGGTAGATGTAAGGACTCACACAAGCTCATGGAGTGAACTCGAGTGTGTGCAGTCATCAAGTGAAACTCTCAGGGGAGGCTCCAAAATTGGTCCAGGCCAAAATTTTTGAGGGTGGTTGTAGCCACTACAACGGGACCATATTCGAATATTTGAATGTCCCCCATACATTCGTGTTCCAAAGGATAAGCAAAAGAAACTAGATTCTACAAGCATTAAAGGGATATTTATTGGCTACAGTATTTCTTCAAAGGCATATAGGATCAACATTAAGGAAGAAAGACAAATTGAAGTAAACAGAGATGTTATATTTGATAAGAATCATGCCTACAAAATATCCAAGGATATTCCAATTGATTATGATGATGAAGATACACCATTATTTGAAGAATAAGAACATCACGATAAGACAACTCCAAACTAAGAAGAAGAAGATGAAGGACCAAGCGAACCAATTCAACCTATAATCACACCCGAAATAAAGAAGAGGCCAAATTGGTTGAAACCTACTCTTGAAGATGTCAAAGGACATGGAGCTGCTAAAGGAACTTTTAGAGAAAGCAATAGACCAAAAATATATTCAAGATATGCAACATACATGACAAAATTAATAGAAGTTGAACTGACTACATTTGAAGAAGTTGTTCATCAATAAGAATGGAATAAGGTGATGCAAGAAGAATACCAATCCATCATGAAGAATGGAGTCTACGAAATCGTTCTGATGCCAAGTGACAAATTAGTTGTCACTTCAAAATGGATTTACAAAATCAAACATGCTATTGATGGAAGTATAGATAAATACAAAGCTAGATTTGTTGCAAGGGGATTATCTCAAAAGGAAGGTATATACTATGAAGAAACCTTTGCACCTTCTAGATATACTACTATAAGATCATTGGTTTCACTAGTTGCTACAATGGGATGGAATATTCATCAAATTGATGTAAAAAAAACATTTCTAAATGGGAGCATTGATGAAGAAGTGAACATTGAACAACCAGAAGGTTTTGAAATAAATAGAAAGGCCACACATGTTTGTAGACTTAAGAAAGATCTATATGGCTTAAAGCAAGCTCCTAGTGAATCGTATGCAAGGATGGATGCATATCTCTTAGGAATTGGGTTTGTCAAAATTTTTACAGATCTAAATCTCTACATTAAGGTAGTAAACAATGAACCAGTCATTATATTACTTTATGTTGATGATTTTTTTACTATAGGTGTGGAGGGTACAATACAATAATGCAAGAATATGTTGGCAGTTGAATTCGAAATGAAAGATCTAGGACTTATGCATTATTATTTAGGTTTGAAAGTCTGGCAGAAACCTGGAGAAATATATTTGGGTCAAGGTAAATACATAATCAAGATTTAACAGATATTCAGTATGATGGATTCAAAGCCTATAAATACTCCCATGATCACTAATCTCAAGAATTTGAGAATCTCTAACTCTAGTCTCATCGATCCCACTAATTATCGTAAGTTGTTGGGTTCTTTGATGTACCTGGTAAATAAAATACCTGATATATGTTTTGATGTAAATATTCTTACTCAATTTCAGTTATAGTCTTGTCATGGCCATTATATAGTTTTTAGGCATATTCTTAGTTATCTTTGTTGAATTATACATAAATTCCTAATGTATGATGGAAAGGAAGTTAAGTTGATAGGTTTTACAAATTTAGATTGGGGTGGCAGTGAAAATGATGAGAGAAGCACTATCGGTGGATGTTTCAATTTAGGGTCTATAATGATTTCATGGATGAGTAGGAAACAAGATCCTATTGCATTAAGTAGTGTCAAATCTGAATACGTTGTTGCATACGAAGTAGGAAAGGAATTTATTTAGTTTTAAATAAAACTCTTGTCAAATTTATTTGAAAAACCTCTAGATCCTACATTAATATATAGTGATAATAAAAGAAGCATCAAGATGTCCGCAGACATTGTATTCCACGAAAGGACGAAGCATATCAACAAAAAGTACCACTACATTAGGATTTTGGTACAATATGGGGTCGTAAAACTACAATATATTCTGACAGATGAACATGTAGCTTAAGTGCTAACAAAGTCTCTTCCAAATAAGAAGTTCAATTATTTTAGAAGCATGCTTGGATTGGTTGACATTACAGATTTAGTTTATGAGGAGATATGAAGCATATGTCGGTGGATGCTTGGGAGAAGATTTGACAGGCCTGTGTGTGTTTGGTGTCCTGATCCCGAAGAGGGAGGGTGGCGTTGGCCTTGGAGGTTAGACTTGCATACATAGATAGATCCCTAGATTAATGGTTAGTTAGTAAGCCTGATGGTACCTAGACTAGCTGAAAGCTTTAGTCCATCTTAGTCCCACCCGGCTAGATAACCCCAGTCAGGTATCTAGTCTATGGCATTGAGTGTGCCTGAACTCTTCATAGTTCATGTGTTTTTTAGATCTTCCATGTACTTGTATATATATGTATGAATACCCCCCTAGTTAAGAGGGAGCGTTGAAGAATGTAACTGGGTTTCGGCTTCATAATTGTATAATGTAATTTATTTGTCAAAAGAAATTTTATTGTTAATAAAAATAACTTATTAAAGCATGGGTTTCATGCTTGGGTCATCATTTTTTAGGTCAAAACCTCCATTGTAGGCTTCTAGGTTATATATTGATTCAATAGATTCATTGTCAATTTCATTAGACCCTTCTTGGATTTTGTATCATGTAAAAAAAATTATTTTTTAGTCAAATAGGTCATTTGACACCTCCACACCAAGTCTACCCTAACCTGATAAATTCGGCCTATATTAGAGAAATTCAACCCATAGAAGAGGTTATATATAGAGAGAGATAGTTCGATCCATTTGCACCACTCACTCAACAAGTTGAATACACAAGAAAGAGAGGCAAAAAAAGTGTGAAGCTGCCAGAGAAGGAAGAAGAATGCAAGAGAAGACAAAATCGAAGTTTTGGGCTATTTTTCTCTCACGCGTGTGAAGTTACTGGGCTATTGTTGGGGTTGAAACTCTAAATTTTGTTGTAGTTCAACTTTATGCTTTTGGGGTTGAAGTTCTACTATAAGGAAGGCTAAAACTCTGTTGTTGCAAATTCGAAACTCTAGGTTGATGTTGTTGCTGGAAGACTATCACTTGGAGAAGAATGAAGGGTTGACTTGGTGATTGGGAAAATTCTATGTCTAGGTCAAAGAGTCTTGAACTCTCTCACCTTCTCTTTGAATCTACTGAAGAAAGAGTTCTAATTCGATTTTCCCATTATGGCAGTTTTTCCCTGGTTGTCCACCTACATCTTGTGTCTCTTATTCTTGTGATATTAATATACACATAAATTGGTAATTTATTGATGAAACATAATATAATAAAGAAGTAAAAGAAGCCAACATAATTCACAAGTGATTATCAAGAATAAAAATTGAACCCTAATTACTACTAGCATTGATTTCTCAACATGTCATTGATGTCAACCCCTATTATTGGAGCACTGGAAACCCTTGGAATTCTTGTGAACTTGAGTGTTACCTATCAACCCACCAGTGTTTCAAAAACCAGTTTCCAATATTTTTTGCATCAATTTCACTTATTGATTTAATCCCTGAACCATGTAATCTCTACACAGACTTATTTAACAAATTGATTTCCAGGCTCTATATTAATGGTTGAATACCACACAAATAGTTGATTTCTCTCTCTTTCTTCTCCAAATATCTCCCACTTTGATGTCAATAGAAAAGGGTTGGTTGTGCAACTTATAATATCAATACATCATTGATACCAAAAACACTCATCATAAGGGATAGGAACTTATAATATCAATACATCGTTGATACCAAAAACACTCATCATAAGGGATAGGCTTGTCTGATGATAATTAATTATGCATATATTTCTATTAGAACTCCCCATTTGACATCAGTGAATATGTCTGCAACTTCAAGAAAATGTATGATACTTGTTCTGAAATCCAAAGATTGGTTGAGATCAAGTCCTTGTATTTTTACACAATTGTGCAATTGTACCTCAAATATTTCTCCTTATTATCAACACTCCCCTCCGGTTGATTGTGTTTGTCTATCTATAACTTCTCCACTTGATTTATTGTCTTATTCTCCCTATGAAAGCCATGGGCTACACCTCATAGAATATCTATGTCTCCCAACTCCCCCTAAATTGATGTTACAAGTTATCTACAATTCTCCCTCTATTTTAACCAATTCTCATGACTAATAATGGTCTAACACCAATGTATATGTTGATACCAATTACAAATGTGGGTCTTGATGCCAGTTGTGTATATCCTACAACTTCCCCTTCATCATTCTTCTCTTGCAGCTTACTTTCTCTATAGGGTTCCTTATAGGGCCCAATTCTCATTGATTTTGTTTCTTTTGATAATAGTGGGAAAATATAAATTGTAATTTTGGCTACACTATCTTTAACTAAGATAATAGTGGCATTGACTTTGTAACTATTTTCAAACATATGGATTGTCTTTGTATAGTTTTGTTTCATTGAAAAAATTGCATGTATATTCTTGGCATTTAGTTCGCGCTCAACACAAATTGGTATCCATGGCATTCCTTAAGCACTTAGCATACATTTAGCCTTTCCCTTTTGCATTTATGTCCCCACCTAGGATGCACCATTCACATGGGACCTTTCAAGTGGTAGTCATTAAGTAGATACATCTACATGTGGTGTTCATTCCCTGCGAACTTTTCTCAAACGATTGGCGCACAAAATGTGACTTTCCTTGTAATGGTTTTCAATCCATATGGCCCAAGTGTTGTAGACCTGGCTTCTAATACCAGTTGTAACATCCCTGACCTCCTATGGGTCACCTGTAGAGAAAAATTTCATTTAAGAATTTTTACATAAATATTTCTCTACACACTTTTATCTATATCCAACACTTAGTTTATTTGTCAATGTGCAGAGAAACGAAAACACATTCTCCCCAAACACCTCCTTCCACACATCAATCCTCCACATAGTCTCATCCACATCATATTGCCACATGTCCATTATCTAGGGTCCACTTGATGAACAAACCAAAGTGATGAGCCCCATAAATGGGTAATTATATGGGCTCATTTTGCCTCCTAACATAGTTTAATTAACCATTCTCTTATCTTATTGCATGTTTTTTATAAAATTTATGCTTATGGAGCGAGTTGGGTTGGTTATGTTGCCATGAAGTCTAATATGTGTTTAATGCAAAATTTTTGTTGAATTTTGAAGACAAAGTCAAAGATTTAATGGACAATTAGCAACAATAATTCGAAGTAGACAAAGGAGAGGATTTATAGGAGGGTATCCCCCTCATTTATGACTCTCCACTTTGAATTCTCCTTCATGCAGCTTGGAGCACAAATAACCAAATCAATGCACTAAGAGGCAGCCGAGCAAGTGGAGGATAACTTATGTTTATCTCGAGTTTTGGGAGCCAAGCCTCCCTGATTTTAAGGAAGTTGCTGGGAGCTTCAGTTGTATAAGTAGAAAGGCCTAGGGCCTCATTATAAAGTTAGTCAAATTTTTGACTTTTTGTTGCAGCATTGCTCTGCTCAACTTCGAGCTTACTTTTTTTACAATTTCATGTAATCCTATTATTATTTTGACAATAAAGATGAGATCCTTTTCGAGTTAGCACTGAGTTACCTCATAGGGTTGAAGCTCTTGGGTTAGGGCCCAATATAAGTAGCCAAGCACCTCTTGTTTGTATTTATAAGATTTGTTTCAGTTTACGGATTAGTTCATGTTAGATAAATTTCTTTCTTGGTCAAGAATAGGTTGCTTTTGGTAATTTAGAAGGTTGTTTCCATTTGAGTTTTTTATAGCAGGTTGAACAGTGATAGAAAGAAGATACAAAAATTCCATCAACAGAGCCTTGGCCTCCTTTCCTCCCTTTGGGACCATGAACTGAGGCCAAGACCCTCTTGCTTCCACAAAAACACAAATTTTCCTTCTCCATAGGATTTCTAGTGTTGTAGTTTGTTAGAAGGTTAATGCTTTGCTTTAGATCTCTTTCACCATGCTCATTTCTATATTGCAATAAGTTTCCTTCCATGCTTTCTCTCATTATAGCATTTTTCAGCATTTCTTTTCATAGCTCATAATTTATATTAGCTTGATGCAAAATTTTGTTTTTTGATGTACTTTGTTTCCTTGCTTGCTTGATATCCTTGTTTGATTTTCAAGTCCTTTTTTAGCAAATCTCTTCTCACAAAAAGTCAACCTACCAGCCCTCACATTCTCTCCCTAATCTATGCCCTATCGGTTGCCCAAAGTTCACCTCAAATCTGCCTTCGTTTTCTGCATTTTTCCATAGGATTTCCTCCTCTCTCCCAACCACTTTTTCCTCTCCTGGCAATCCTTGGTGACCCCTGGGCACCTTAACACATCATCCCAGCCTTCAAATACCCTTTCAACCCACTCTCACACCTTCAAAACCTTCAAAATTGCTCTCAACATCCCCCTGTAGACCCCCTGTAGACCTCCTATAGATCCTCTGCAGCCTCCTATAGATTTCCCTGTAGGCTTCTTTTTGAAGTCTGATTGCAGGAAAAGCCTCCAAAAGGCCACTTAAGACATCCTAGGACCCATCCACACCATCCTACATATTCTCAAGTCCCAAAACTGCCCTCCATTTCCACCTAATCATTGTCACATTCACAATCAAATAAATTACATGCATGACAATTTCACATAAAAATCCAAAAAGATGTTTTTTGCTCATTTACTTCTAGAAATAGCTTGAGTAGATGTTGTTTACTTCCTGAGTAGGTAATGGCATTCATTTCATGGTTTTTCATCTCTCTTTCTGCAAAAGTAGGATTAGTTGGTTAAGTAGGGTTTGCTAGGTTTACTTTACATTTCAGTCTTATTTTCCTTTCTGTAAGTAGTGTAGCCTCTGTAGAGTAAGATTTCCTTTCTTTCATCACATTTAGAGATTCCTATGGAATCCATAGAAGTTAGCTTGAGCTCCTAGTGATCTTGCGCCAGCTGACCAAGTGACATCCTGCAGTAAGAACTAGCACTTGTGCATATAACACTGTCACTTCCAAGTTTGTTACGAACTATCGGGTTGATAAAAGTAAAGTAGGAAGCCCAAGAGTTGCAGCATTATTTCTGCAATACTGAAGCTCACCACTTTTTTTGGCACCATTGTCGAGGAAGTGTCAGAGTATTTTGTGATTACTGCTTTCTTCTATTTTCTATCGCAACATTCTGCTAAGTAATTTATTTTAGCAGAAGTAGAGTAATTGTTTCTTTCAGTTTCTGCATTCCCCACTTTCACTTTCAATTCTGCAAATTTCATTTCAACAAAAATAGAATAGTTGTTTCTTTAAGTTTCTGCATTTCCTCGCTTTCCTTTTCAATTCTACAATTTCCATTTCAGCAATTTCCCTGCTTTCATTTTCAATTCTGCAATTTCCATTTCAGCAAAAGTATATTATTCATTTCCTTGCTTTCTATTCTACATTTCATTTTCTTTCCTTTATAGTTCTGCAATTTCATTTCAACAAGTTCATTTTAGTTAGTTGCAATTTGTTTGTTCAGTCAATTTTAGTTTTGCGGGTATAAGCAGTGAAAAAAACAAAAACCAACCAAAAATATTTCCTTTCATGCCTCGTAGGAACAGAAATAATTCAAGAAAATTCTTGCCCAACACCCCCACTATATCACATAGCCAACCTTCTCTCTTCTTCAGTGGCAGTGATCAAGAAGAACCTTTAGGTGAACAACTAGAGATATTTGAATAACTTATAGGGGAAGAAGAAGAAGAAAACATCCCTCCTAAGACAATGGATGAGAACAGAAATGCTAGGGGGAATGGAGAAAGAATAGAGGGTACCTTTCCCATTTGAATGACCAACGGGGACACCAAAATGAAGAATATAAGTTCCTCAGCCCTACCTCACTTCCACGGTTTGACCACAGAAGATCCTGACACCTTCTTGTTTGAGTTTGTTGTCATCTGTCGAACCTATGACTATGCAGAAGATGAGAAAAAGTTGAAACTATTTCCTTCTACTCTCAAGGATGAAACATTGCGCTGGTTCATGGGGTTACCTGGCAAAAGCATCACAACTTGAGCTCAGATGCAGTATGCCTTTAATAACAAATACCAAGACTACTGTAGGTCAAACGATACCAAGGAAGAAATCTTCCGAATGACCATGGGAAGTGGTGAATCCTTGGAAGATTATGAAGAGAGGTTCCACCTTGTTACAAAAGGGCTAGGTGCACACTTGACCCTGAATCTCTGAAGTTGGTCCTCCTTAGGGGAATTCTAGAAGACCTTCTAGACACCCTCCATTTACTGGTCGGGGGAGACATCTACCAACTACCTTATGAGGACATAAAGACTGTCTTTAGAAACCATTCTAGAGTAGCCAGAAAGAGAGGTAGAGGGAGTCAACCCATAGCCAATACCTCCTCATCCAATTCATCCATCAAAAGTGAACTTGGAAGCATGTTGGAATAATTCAAGAATGAGATGCTGCAGACTCTTGTCATGCAAATGGATACCTTGCATATCAAAAGGAAACAAGAGGAAGCAGAGAGGGCTTTGGCCATTTTTTGTCCTAGGTGCACCAGGAGGTCTTCTAGGAACGAATGCCCATTGAACTCTATAGAGGTTTGTTTAGTTTGTGAAGAAGATCATTCTATAGACAAGTGCCCTTCCTTTCCCAATCTTAAAGTTGTATACCAAGGGGCTGAAGGAGCCATTGAACCACTGTATTTCATGAACCAAAGGAGACTACATGGACCTAGACCATACCAGCAGGGGATGCAAGGGACATCTCAGGAATTTTACAACCCTAACCATATCACTTCCAGACCTTCTTGGGGATCCCTTGCTCATCCTTCATGATCCATGCCTCCTCCTTGATCCTTTCCATCTCAATACCATGCCGAAGCAGCTGCTCATTCATTTCAAACCTATGCTCAGCCACAACCTCAGTGGAATGCATCTCCTTAGGGGTGGAGGCCCCAACACAACTCTCCTCCTGCTCTTTTGCCTCCACCACTTGTTCAACCACAACCATTGCCTCCTGCTCCACCAAGGCAACCCCAAATGAATGCCTAGCCGAACCCGAACCCAAACAACAGATAGGCTCAACAAGTATATAGTGGGGAATAATCATACCCAACATATGTTGTGGAGATTCAGGAGATGAACCTGTGATCTAGGAAGGTTCTCCTAGATAGATAGCCTCCACACAGGGAGGTTGAGGAAGATAAAGATGAAATTGAACCTAAAGCAATTCCACCCTTTCCTGAGAGACTATCTGGGACAACACAGCCCATCCTAGAAGAGACTGAACTTTTGGGAGAATTGAAATAGTTATGTGTGAAGATACCACTTCTCCAAGCCATAAAAGATGTCCCTATATACAATAGGATGATCAAAGAGAAGTGCTTTAGGCATCCAGGTAGGTGCAAGAGAGATGCCCCAACCATCAATGTCATAGGACAATTGTCGGATCTGATGTTGGGGCAGGTAATCTGTCAGAAATATCTAGACCCTGGAAGCCCAGTAGTTGATGACCACATCAATGGCACCATGATCCCACATACGTTGATTGATTTGGGAACTACCATTAATGCGTTGACAAAAGAAATCATGCTCAAACTTAACCTCCAAGGCTCCCTGAGGAAGACCATGATAGTATTGCAATTACCAGACTGCTCCACCCTGACCCCTGAAGGGATTGTGGAAGATGTGATGGTCTCCATTGATTCTTGGGATTACCCTTCTGATTTATTAGTTCTCCAACCAAAGGAAAAGCTCACTGGGTATCCTCTCATCCTGGGAAGACCCTGGTTGGCTTCTGTCGATGCCTATATCAGCTGTCGGGCTGGGAACATGACCATCAAGAATAGGCATATGTCCAAATAGTTAGTCCTATGCCCTCTTGCCCAACCCTTGCTAGAACATGATCTAGCTCTCTAGTTGGAGGAGGAGGATGAGGACGAAGTCTATTCTGCACCACTTTGTACATTAGAAACTGCCATGGGGGGGAAACTGCAAGATGAGGATGATATCATTGAAAATTTAATTTAGAATCCACCCCCTAGTACCTTGCCATTAGAATATGTAGTGAAGGAAGCCCAAGTCAATCCCTTCACTCATATCTGTGTGGTCACCGACCTCTCTCCATGTTAAGAATATAAAATTCGAACCAGAGAGAACCTTCAAAAGCAATCCATCCCTATCCACTTCCCAAGAGAAGGAGATGTGCAGCTTATTGATAAAACATTTAGATGCCTTCACCTGGAGTTATAAGGAGATGAAGGGAGTGCACCCTTCAGTATGTACTCATCATATATACATTAAGGAAGATTACAAACCAGTCAGGCAGCCTCAAAGGAGGATGAATCTAGCCCTTAAAGACATTGTTAAGGAATAATTGTAGGAATTACTTGATGCACGATTCATCTACCCCATCTCCAATAGTGAATGGGTCTCTCCTTTGGTGTTAGTGCCAAAGAAAAATGGTAAGTGGAGAATCTATGTCGATTATCAAGAATTGAACAAGGCCACTAAAAAGGACCATTTTCCGATGCCTTTCATAGATCAAGTGTTAGATGGTCTAGCGAGGAAAAAAGAAATTTCCTTCCTAAATGGGTTTAGCGGGTACAACCATATTCAAATCAGCCTGGAATACCAAGATAAGACCACTTTCACTTTTCCTTGGGTACCTTTTCATATTGAGTCCTTCCTTTTGGTTTGTGTAATGCTCCAGCCACTTTCCAGAGAGCAGTCATGAGTATATTTTCTGAACTGGTTCAGGATGCAATGGAAATATATATGGATGATTTCACTCCTTATGGTTCTAACTTTCAGGAAGCTTTATCTAACCGAGGAAAAGTCTTCGACAAGTGTATTGAAACGAACATATCCCTTAATCTGAAAAAAATGTGAATTTTTTTATGACTAAAGGGACCGTGCTAGGTCATGCAATATCTCAACAAGGACTGCAGGTGGACCCCAAAAAATTTTCCATCATCCGAAGGGTACGACCTCCTCAAAAGGTGAGAGATGTCAGAAGCTTCCTAGGCTTAGCTGGATATTACAAAAGATTCATTAAATATTTTAGTAAATTAGCCTCTCGGTTGTTTGGTCTTTTAGGAAAAGATGTCAAGTTCATATGGTCTGAAAACTGTTAAGAAGCCCTAGATACCTTGAAAAGCAAACTTGTGACTGCCTCAATTGTGAGAGGCCCAAACTGGGCCCTACCTTTCCACATTCACATGGATTCCTCGAACAAAGCAATAGGAGCATCCTTAGGACAAATTGATGAAATGTTACCTTATGCCATATACTTTATAAGCAAAACTTTGTCTAAGGCAGAGTTAAAATACACAGTAATCGAGAAGGAACTCTTAGCTATAGTGCATTCCTTAAACAAATTTAGACATTATATAACAAGCTATCAAACCTTTGTGCACACTGATCATGCTGCAATTCGATATTTAATGAACAAACCGGATGTAAATTCTCGTATTATTAGATGGTTGCTTTTGCTGTAGCAGTTTGATTTGACCATTGTTGATAAGCCTGGTAAAGAAAATGTTGTTGCTAACTTTTTGTCTAGAGTAAATTTGCTTGCAAATGAAGAAGGAATGGTGGATGATCAAATTCTAGATGAACACCTATTTTATATCTCAGTACTCTCTCCATGGTTTGCTGATATAGCAAACTACTTGGTTTCGGTACATTTTCCACCAGAAATGTCCTCAAAGGAGGAGAGCAAGATCATGAGGAAAAGAGCCCCTTTCACCTGGATTGGGGGCAATCTTTTCAAAATTGGCCTAGATAGATCTTGATAATATGTGTTAGGGAGGAGGAAGTCTTTGACATTCTCCTGGCCTGTCGTGATGAGCCTTGTGGAGGCCATTTTACAGCAAAGAGGACTGCCTTCAAAATATTTCAAGCAGGCTACTATTGGCCCACTCTTCATCAAGATGTGAGCAGATACACCAGCCAATGTGATCGGTGTCAAATGATGGGAAAACCTACTCTAAAGGATGAAATTCCCATGCAACCTCAAGTGACCTTTGAGCCATTTGAGAGGTGGGGTATGGACGTTGTGGGTCCTATCAACCCTCCTTCAGAACAGAAGCAATACATCATTGTGTGCACTGATTATCTAACAAATTGGGTAGAAACAAAAGCAATCAAAGCAGTAATAAAGGAAAAGGTAGCTGATTTTTTGAGAGAAAACATATTCTATAAGTTCGGGTATCCAAGAAAATTGGTCACAGATCAAGGCAATCAGTTCACTTCCAATTTGATTGAAGACCTACTCACACATCATAACATCAAGCACAGGACTTCCACCCCTTACCATCCACAAGCCAATGGGCAGGTGGAAGTCACTAATAGAGCTATGGAAGGAATTTTGGCCAAAGTAGTGAGCACCAACAGAAAGGATTAGGCAGACCGATTAGTTGAGGCCACCTGGGCCTACAACACAACATGGAAGACCATCACAGGGTTCACACTCTATGAACTGGTCTATGGGAAGAAGGCTTTGTTGTCAATAGAATTTGAATACAATACATTAAGGATGGTGGCTCAGCTAGACCTAGAACTCAGCCATGCATAGAAGGAAATACTACTCCAACTCAATGGATTGGATGAACAAAGATTACAGGCCCTCCTCCACACAAAGGTAGTTGAGCTTCAGAGGAAGATATGGCATGATAAAAATATCAAGGAGAAGTAATTCTAAGAGGGAGATTGGGAACTGCTCTATGATTCAAGGTATAAAGACTTCAAGGGCAAGCTGAGGACAAGATGACTAGGACCCTACACTATGGAAAAATGTAATGACAATGGTTCAGTTCTAATCAGAACCATTGATGAGGAAGCCATCCCCATGCTTGTCAATGGACATAGGTTGAAAATTTACAAGAAGCCCCTCTCCAAGCGAGAGTTCAATGAAGATCTAAATAAAACAGTGATGGTAGTGGGGCATGTCTCAGCCCCCACACACTGAAGAAATAGAGAAAAAAGAAAAAATAATAAGGACTCAAGTGAAAACCTCCATGAGTCACTTGAGTCCCATCATTGGGTTGAAAACCTCTTCAGTGGTGGCCCAGTGATGAAAAAAAAAAATAGAATAAGATCCGTAGGTGAAAACCTCCCTTGGAGGTGCCTAGGGAAGGCAATCATGGTGAAAACCTCCTTGAGGCGCCCTAGTTGTCTTTCAAAAAAAAAAACAGAGAAAAGAAGAAAACAAAATTGAATTTTAATGTGCATTGCAGGTTGTAGGAGGCCACAGGGAGCAAGGGAAGATTCCACAAAGCCTATTTCATCTCCTCCACACTATTCTCCATCATTTCTAACCTTTCTTCCACCCCACTATGTTCTTCTTTCGAGAATTGTGTGTTCTACAGGAGGCTCCTGTAGAAATCACAAAGTGCCAGAAATGGTTCTAGTAAGAAGTTTGAGGGGTTGGAAAGTTTCATGAAGAGCATGTAGACCCTCCTACAGCTATGTACCCTCCTTGCCATCCATCCCACACCTACACCACCTCATCATCACCATTTTTTTCCCTTCTTGTCGAAAAAACACAGAAACCAGTTTTTAGAAAAAAAAATAAAGGGAGCAGCACCTCAAATCTCACCTGTAGATTACCAAGTACCTCGCAATATCCATTAGCATCTTTGGCATCATCCTCACCACTCCCAGACAAAATCAGCTAAAATTTTAAAGGGAGAAGCAGCTACAGGAGATCCTATAAGAATTCCTGTAGCAAGTGATCCCATTAAAATCAAGCCAAAACAACAAAAGAAGTGCAACCATGGGATTGAAGGAGACATCTGAAGTTAGATATAGATAGAGGATACCTGCACAAAACAACCAGACACACACCGAGAGCAGAAAGCATGCAGCAAAGGAAATATAGCCATGCAACAAAGGAAATACAAGCATGCAGTAGCAAAAGGAGCCAAAATGCTTCACAGCACATACATTTGACTCACAGGTAAGTGACTAACCCACACCTATGTTGCATTGGTGTAATTGAAAAATATGCATAAGAAAATGAGATGGTTAGGGTTGAATGAGAAAATATGGCCAATTAACTAGCCACCCTCATCTAGTTGACTGCACTCATCTAGAGTTGCCACCACATGTGCATGTAGTCAAACTCGGAGAAAAATCCCAAGGACAGGTAGTGGAGGGTTTGAAAACTCCGATGCAATGATGGAAGGTAACTGCAAGAAGAAAGCATGATGACAAGGCGAATGGGGACCAACGATCCAAATATAGCAACATACATTTTTCACCAGCTCACCCCCTCACTGGAAATATCTAAAAGAAGAAATAAGTACTCCTCGAAACTCCTTCACCACCTTTTCTTCAATTTCATCCTCGTCACCAACTGCAGCAAGCTCTTTGTTACCCCCATAGCCTCGAAACCATCTTTCTCCATCGCTTTCATCCATCCTCCTGCTATCGGCATTCTACAAGAGCACTTACAGGTTCTACAGGAGCACCTACAAACAGTTCTACAGGAGGGGCAGTAAGTTGGTTTTAAAGAGAAAACACGGGGTTTTTGCTCGATTTCTGGCTTGAGGAGGTAGGTTCTGTGCATACCCACCATGATTATCAATAAGTGCAAGGAATGATATAATTTTAAGGATGAATTGAATCCATAAAAGAAGAGGAATTACATAGAAAATTCTGCCTGTTTTCTTAAAAAAAAACAATAGTTTTTCTCTGTTTTCCTATTTTCTACAAAATTCTTGTCTCCATAATTTGGTGTTCAAAAGTGGTATAAGAAAAAATGACAGGGGGATTCATGAGGAAGGAGCCCACAAATTCAACCAGGCTCCATGAACATCCCTAGGTAGTAGCCATATTCACCAGAGCAAATTGGATGCCATTTTTTGAGAAATTCTGAGGGTTTGATGAAGAAGTTGCTCAGGAATTTTCCCTTTCTTTAGTCCCTCACTCAAGGATCCATGCCACTTTTTCTTTTAGAGGTCTCTCCATGTAAATCACCCCAAAATTTATCAATAGGGTTACCACCCTTCCTCTTGGATTACCTTAGGGCAAAGATGGAAAACCAAACTTCTTCCAAAACAATGAACATCCTATAGAAGGAAAAAATGGCATTAGAAGGAAAAGCATCCCCTACCCTTGGGATGATGTTAGTTACCAAATCATCAAATATATTTCCTGTGAAGGGAGGTATAGCATAGTCTATGGCTACCATTTTAGACGTCTCCATGAGTTGAGATATGGCATGGACACTCCAACACCCCAGAAACTCAACATCCCCTATTTTCTCCTGCAGTCCCTCATAGACTCCAGCATTAAGTTGAAGGTAGTATTCCATGATAGAAAATAGGAGCTCACATCAGAAGCATGAGATGTCAAGGAGGCCACTAGGGCCATCAAAGCTGAGGAGATGAACTAAGTTGCTCAGAGGATGAGAAATGCCTTCAATAGGGGGTGATGATGAGCCCCATAAATGGGTAATTATATGGGCTCATTTTTCCTCCTAACATAGTTTAATCAACCATTCTCTTAGCTTATCGCATGTATTTTAATTATATTTATGCTTATGGAGTGAGTTGGGTTGGTTATGTTTCCATGAAGTCTAATATGTGTTTAATGCAGATTTTTGTTGAATTTTGAAGACAATGTCAAAGATTTAATGGACAACTGGCAGCAATAATTAGAAGTGGACAAAGGAGAGGATTTATAGGAGGGTATTCCCCTCATTTATGAATCCCCACTTTGAATTCTCCATCATGCAGCTCAGAGCACAAATAGCCAAATCAATGCACTAGGAGACAGTCGAGCAAGTGGAGGATAACTTATGTTTATCTCGAGTTTTGGGAGCCAAGCATCCCTAATTTTAAGGACGATGTTGGGAGCTTCAATTGTATAAGTAGAAAGGCCTAGGGCCTCATTAGAAATTTAGTCAAATTTTTGACTTTTTGTTGCAGCATTGCTCTACTCAACTTCAAGCTTACTTTTGTTGACAGTTTCATGTAATCCTATTATTATTTTGATAATAAATATGAGATCCTTTTTGAGCTAGCACTGAGTTACCTTATAGGACTGAATCTCTTGGGTTAGGGCCCAATCCAAGCTATCAAGATCCTCTTGTTTGTATTTATATGCTTTGTTTCAACTTATGGATTAGTTGTTGTTAGATAAATTTCTTTCTTGGTTAAGAATAGGTTGCTTTTGGTAATTTAGAAGGTTGTTTCTGTCTGAGTTTTTTATAGCAGGTTGAATAATGATAGAAAGAAGATACAAAAAGACATCAACAGAGCCTTGGCCTCCTTTCCTCCCTTTGGGACCATGAACTGAGGCCAAGACCCTCTTGCTGCCACAAAAACACAAATTTTCCTTCTCCATAGGATTTCTAGTGTTGTAGTTTGTTAGAAGGTTAATGCTTTTCTTTAGATCTCTTTCACCATGCTCATTTCTATCTTGCAATAAGTTTCCTTCCATGCTTTCTCTCATTATAGAATTTTCCAGCATTTCTTTTCATAGCTCATAATTTAGATTGGCCTGATGTAGCTACGGCTTAGGCTATGCCACTACCTCCAAGGTGTCCAACTTTGTTGGACATGAATGCTTTTAGATTCTTGTGGCTCCAGGA
The DNA here is from genome assembly GCA_000404065.3 of Pinus taeda. Lineage (NCBI taxonomy): Eukaryota > Viridiplantae > Streptophyta > Pinopsida > Pinales > Pinaceae > Pinus > Pinus taeda. Next base: position 674,562 of record APFE031064300.1, read on the forward strand.
ATTCCTACTACTCTAAGAGGTCTCTAGGAACCCTCTAAGCCCACATATCAAACCCTAACATCATCCAAACTCTAGGATTACATCCCCTATCATCCCACACCCAAGTAGTGCACCCCCTTCTTTGAACCTACAGTAACTTGGGTTATGAAACTACCTACAAGTGCCTAACTCGGTCAGATAGGGATGTCTAGAGTATTGTGACTCCAGGAGTTCCTACTACTATCCTAGGTCTCCAACTCCAACTAACTTCCTCATAGAACTAGTGTCTTTCCTTTTATATGCATGTTTGTTCATTAACACTTGGCATTCCATTATGTTCTTGTATTTTCACTGACACTTGACATTGACATTCCATAAATTCACTTAATTGAATGTGGTTATAAGTATGTGCACTTTAAGGATTATTAAATCATATGAGCCATTTTTTATATACCCATGGAGTCTTGGTCCCCCATATTCTTTTTGGCTAACCTAATCTATATTTGTACTGTGTTTATTAGCATGCATGAAATATAATATTTACAACACTAGGATTTCTAACTTCAAAACATATAAAAACATATGCATATGAGCATAACAACCCCACAACATAAAAGAAAATGATAAAAATGGCCCCAAAAGAAGTCATTGTCTTACCAGCATAATTTGTACTTTTGTCGCACCAGCATAAGTTTCGCATGTGCATGTTATTTACAATCTAGGGTTCGAGTAGCGTGTTACACTTACATTGTTTGCAACTACCAATTAAGACTTATAGTGCACAATTTGATGAAAAATCCATGGAGAAAATCTCATGGCTAGAACTCATTTTCAGTTACATCATTGCTTTACAAAGCATACTAAAGAATGAACTTTACATCACAACAAATATTGCAGCACTAAATAGATCAGCAAGAGATGCATGACATGTATGATAGGAAACTCATTTTCATGCACATCACTACTTTACAAAGCATACTAAATAATGTCATTTACGTCACAACAAATATTGCAACACTAAATACATGAGTAAGAGATACATGACATGTATGATAGGAATTCTATCTTCCTTCTCGGTAATTGTTCACATCCTCCACATCTCCATTTTCATATTTGATAATTCAATGCTAGTCTTGGATATCCTTGATTTTTCTTGTCATTGGTTAGAGTTGTTAATTCTACTTGGAAATCAACCATACTTTCATATTGAGTTAGTTATTCTCAATACAAATGAAAAAGTTTGAAGACATGAAATAAGCATCTTGTAAAAATTACCAAGAAATTTCCACCATAAACAACAACCCTCAGCCATGCATAGTCCAATTGGTTTAATACTCATAAAAATCCAAACCTCTAATTATGGAAACCTTAACACAACACCCTAAGGATAGTGGCTCCTCCATAAATTCCTCTACTCTATGCACATCCGTGCATGTACCAGGTTCTCCCTTTTAATGACTTTGTTAAACTCGTCTGAGTTTCTTTGGTTAATAAAGTAGTGTCCATCGAAATCAACCCCCTTGATCATGATCCCTAATGCCTACTTCAAATATGAATTCTTATATTCACAATTTCTTCATATCAGTCGCACGACTCGTCCTCACATGACCGCAACTCCTCGTGCTCTCATCCATATTCAAGCACTCCCCGCCAAAAATTACCTACGCTTCTCCACCTCAAATTCAAGTCAAAATTTATCTTTCTTAAGCAAATCTAGTCATTTTTCACAAATCTCTCAAATACATCCACACGTCACCCTCTCACATGCATTGGTATAGTTTCTATGCATTCAATTGGTTCGCATAATGTGGTGATTACCTTTTTTTTCTCATCCAACAACTTAAGTCCTCCATGGTCTCCAAAATTCAATCTCAGCCATTAAATTCCACACTAAACATTACATGACTTTGATTTGTACAGTTTGCAGAACCTCTTCCTACTCCGTGAATCACATGCTAATGGAACTCTTCTCACAAACAGGAAGCACACAACCTTCCTCTTTGCACGTATCTTCTTCTGGTGTTCGACTCCTCAAGTCCCTTTAGTTATGTTTTAGTATTTCAAAACACCATGAAAATTAGATAGCATTTCTTTCACTGGAAGGTCATGTGAGACAGTAACTTTCTTTCTCCTTTTGGACATCTCTATATTTTATTGAATATGTGACTGATGACATCACTCCTAACTCGATTTTGCAATCAACTTTTTGTGGCATAATGATAATCTTGTGTTGTTTCTCTAGGTAGGATGAGACCTTCAAATGGTAATTCTCAAGGCTCTCTCTCTCGGAACTAGATATTTAGGTAGTGATTCTAGCCAATTCATCTCTTTAAGCAGCGGAGCTTCAATTATCTTGATTGCACAATCAACCAATTGAGGAAATCTCTCAATCTCACATCAGTACAGGAACGTAGTTAATAGAGAATATCTCTCCACATAACTAGATCCAACAACCTCTTATAAACTAGGAAAATACTACTTTACTTAGATAATATGACACCTAAGAGAAGCAGGAATCACTTATTCCAACATAGAGAAATTATCTTGATTGCACAATCAACCAATTGAGCAAATTTGTGAACCTCACATCAATATAGGAATGCAGTTAATAGAGAATATATCCACCAAATTAGATCTAACAACCTCTTATAGACTAGGAAAATGTCACACCTATGACAAGTAGGAATTATATATTCCAACATAAATAAAATTTTAATATATCATAAAAATAAAAATATATTTGCCTAGTCTTTTACATTAGCAAATATACAAATATTTATACAACTTGAGTGGGCCTAAAGGTTAAGAGCATGTGTTTCCTCATAAGAGGTCACATATTCAAAACTAGAGGGGGGTAGGGTATGTATGCCTTTGTAGACTTAGTAGCGCAGAGATGGATCCCTTATCCCACAAAAAAGGGGGTCTCATACACCAATTTGGTGTCTAGCTTCGTTGTGACCTTAAAATTAGATAATATTAATAATAATAATCAAACATAACTAATGTAAAATCAATTATGAATAGATTGTCATAATCCTTAAGCAAGGACCATATACTTAAATTGTATAAATTAGTATACATAATGTTGTTAAAAAACTTGTACAAAATAACAAGTGTCAAGCAAAAAAAAACAATTGAATTTTTTTTTTTTTCATTTTTACTACCTTCTAATTTTGACATTTCTAACTTCTCTTTCCCTTCTATAATGAAATGAAATGAAATCATATTTAAACGTCCATGAGACTAAAAATAATCTATGGGACCATTAGTTCCCTGCTTTTCACCTTTTCAAAATCAATCTTTTTCTTATCCAAATTGATGATGAGCTGGCCCAACCTTCCAACAGTCCCCTCACTAAAAAGACAATCCCAAGAAACTGATGCTAACATATTCCCATAACTTTCTCTGATGTCTTTGAATGCATCTCATTCCAAAATGAATTTTTTTTCTAATTCCACTGCCCCAAACATGAAAAATTTACACGCTCATTCTTCCCAAGCTTCTTTATGCCTTTTCTATCATTCTGTTTCACAATGACGCTTATGAGATTTGGTTCTCAATTGAGAAATAAGAACCTTTTCCCTCCATGGAATGCTAGCTCCAATATAATATTTTTGTTGGAGATCGCACATAGGGTTGAATTCCTCAATGTAGTACTTCTTATTTATGCCTAACTCTTTTCCCCATAACCGTTTATGAAACTTCTCCATGACAAAATTATTTAGCTCATTTCTATTTGTGGGACATGCATTGACGTAGATATTCCTCTCTTTCATCCATGTGTAGTTTTGTCTCATCCATGTTTTCTTTCTTTCACTATTAGGTCCCTATAATACTAGTGATTACCCCATTAGTATTGTATTTGTATCCGTTATTAATATTGTTGTGGCCCTATTGTCCCCATTTTGTTATTAATATGCCTCATAGAATCCCTCTATTGTTATTTTTGAGCCTTCATATTATTATTGTTAGGTTGGTTGGGTTATATTGTGACTCCTTAGACTCCTATATATAGAAAGGAGGTTTTTTCATTTGAATCATCAAAGAATCATTCATTTGTGTAATTTAAAGGAGGTTTCCCCCTCGAAGAGGCTGAATCCTAAGGCATTGATCTAACTTTTCTATCTTTTGTGAGTTGGTTTCATAACATTTGGTACCAGAGCTTTGGATTCTAGGGTTTCGCTACTCCAGATAAGCCATCGTGGCATTTTCACTATAACGTTTTTTTCTGTGGTGTTTCAGAAGCGAAAAGAAAACCCATTTGAGACGAAATTTCACTGAACCTCGGGTCCAAATTTCAGAGCTTTTCGCGTTATATTTCCAGAGATATGATCTCAGGAAGTTGGTCTTTTTGTAGACTCCTGAATTACATTCCAAACAAGTGACCTGGAGAAAATTGTCATAACTTTCTCTCTAAGCATCGGATTGAAATTTCATAAGAAGGTATAGAAAGAGGAAAAAATGTAGGTTCTTGTATATATTTTTCAGAGCCAAAGGTCGAAACAGGGACACGTGGCATGTCGTACAAGTTTTCTCTGCTGAACTAGTTTATAATCAGGTCATTGTGGGAGATTTGGCATAACTCTTTCTTAGAAAATCGACTTGGGATCAAACTGGTGGCATTGGAAAGAGGACAAAGAGGGCTACTATAGGTTGGAAGTTTAGAACTAGATGATCCAAAATTACAGAGATGCGTCAGAGTCAATATCGAGCTCCTACAAAGTGAAAAAATGTGTGTAGATTTTTTTAAATTTTTGCTTAAGCTTGTTTTGAAAAATTATTTTGAAGGAATTCAAAAGGCATAGTAGAGCATTATTATCAGTAATTGATGCCCCGATGAAAGAAAATGTAAACACCTAGTAAGCAACCTGAAATCTCTAGCATGACTCATGAAGAAGAGGAAGAAATGCTACATGATATATCAAAATTACAAGACCAAGTGCAACAAATTTCACTCTCACAAAAGCTAACAGAATCTAAGATAAATGGCATGAAATATAAAATAAATGGCATGGAAGCTAAGATGAATAGCGTGGAATCTAAGATGAATGGCGTGGAAGCTAAGATTGATGATTTGAAGGTAGATTTGAAGACAGATTTGACAAATTTTCTACAAGAAATAGTTACTAATGGTGAAAGGGTAGTAAACGAAACTCATGATGTGAACAAAATAAATGTTAATCATGATTTCATAGACTCTAATGTTGGATCTAAGACCCATCATATTCCAGAAATCAATATGAGGAAGTTTGATGGCAAGGATCCCGCAACATGGATATTACAGATGTAGCAATTTTTCGATCTCAATAATGTGCAAAACACACAAAAGGTACATATTGCAACTTTATATTTGGAACCAAATCAGTTTGTATAGTATCAATGGCTTTGTCCTTGTAAAAAAATTATAACTTGGGAAATTTTTATGGAAGAATTGACAACACATTATGAGGATACAAAAAGAAACACTTTTTTTAGCCAATTGATAAGTCTCAAACAAAAGGGTTCAATAATGGAGCACATTGAGGAGTTCCAAAAATTGAACATAAGGGTAAAAAATATTCCAGAGGAGCATAGGATTGATGTGTTCATAGGGACTTTAAAGGATAATATCCAACATGATGTTCGCCTTTGGGAACCTGATTCATTAGAGAAGGCATTCAGGTTAGCAAGAAAAATGGAAAGCAAAATTATGGCAACCAGGAAGCATACTACTCACAACTATAAAGATGGAAGTGTTGTTGCCCCTAGTCTTCCACAACCTATAAGGTTGACACCACAACAATTGGAAGAAAAAAGAGCAAAAGGGCTTTGTTACAGTTGTGATAGCACATACACTAAAGGTCATAAGTGTGCTGAGAATAAATTATTCTACATAGATTGTGAAGAGGAAGAAGAAAAGGAGCAAGAGAGGTCAAAAGAAGAGGATATACTCTAGGAACAAAACCTAGATAGAGAAGATATGAATCCTACCATATCTTGTAATGCATTGGCTAGAATTACCACTCCTCAAACCATCAAGATTGAAGGACAAATCAAGAAGAAAAAGGTAATAGTGTTGATTGATTCAGGAAGTACCTGTTACACTCAATTTTGTCACCTTGACTATCTGCAGTTTATATGGCCCCATCAATAGCCATATTGTCCTCTTTGTCAAGCCCCATACCTCTACTCTTCATGTCATAACTTCAAAAAGAGAGAAAGTCACTTAAAAACATGTTTATCTCTGGGTACGCAGGTTCTCTCTACCTTGCCTGCGTGTACGCACTCCAAATACAATATACCTGCGTACTTGTACGCTCTGTAAGCTAAAGGTTGGGTGCGTACCCCTGTAAAGGTCAAAAGACGCGAGTTTCATCTTTAAAAAGTTACTTGTGGTCACTTCTAGAGCCTTCTAGAAGAGTGTTTGACGTGTATTGAGCGCTTCCAGATGGTTCATGCATCCCTATGATAGAGGAACTTATCCCATCAAGAGAGGAGCTACCCCATCCAAAAGAGGGAGTATCCCATTGATGTTGGAACTGAATAACTTCCTCTAGAACATATAAATACAGGCATTGGGCCAGAGGAGGGGAGGTTGAAAGCTGAACATTCCAAAGGGTAGATGCTGTTGGAATTAGGACTTCCATTTGTTGACTTGTGAGGAGAGATCACCATCCTTCCTTGTTGCCATAGTGGGAGTGGGTGAGCTTGTCAAAGTAGAGGAAATCACTTGCTGGACCCTGGGAGGAGCTTGCACAACACCAAGGCTCAGGTTGTAATGGTTCCTTTGATTACTTAATACAAATAGTCCATTCTTCTCAATGATTTGTTGTTAATGAATTATTTCATGTACTCCTTGGTCAATATGATAAATATGCTTTGTTTTATGATGAATATTCAGATGCTATGTAATCGTTTGCTTTGTTAGTGTATGCAGGTCTGAAAGTGAAGGAGGAGCTCATCTGGATCAGCAAGGATGGACTGCTACAACAAGCGTTGGACCTAAGGTAAGATCGAAAACATTTGAATTCTCGTAGAATGATGTGTATTTAGAGAAGGATAGCTCTTGTTTGATTTGTTTGTCACTAGAGAGTCTTAGACTCCTAGGGAGGTTAGATTTGTCCGCAAATATAACTCTTTCCGCATGACAGTACCCACAATTTTATTGATTGTAAGGTAGCAAAAGAATTGAATTTCTTCCTATATCTAGCACCAAAGCGTCAAGTGATGGTTACAAATGGAGGAACAATAAATTGCTATGGAAAGTTCCATAATATCAAGTTATCCATGGGAGAATACGTATTGACTAGCCCAATTCTTTCCATTCCAATGGGAGGTACTAATGTTGTACTAGGAGTCCTATAAGAGCCCTATCCTAGGGTCTACTAACTTCTAATTTTTTCTAAAATTAAATGTGATAAGAGGCAATAATGTACCTACTTACACGAATTTTAAACAAATAAAATCTTATCATTTACAATATAATCAACATAAATTAAGGTGAATATTTCATTCTAATTAACTTTACAAGAGTAGTCTATGGAGGAATACCTGTACCGGTGGTTGATGGAGATACCTTTGTCCTGCTGCTCCTGCTGAACGCTCCTCTTTATGGACCCAACTGGATTTACCTCCCAGCCAACTAGGAAATAATCCCTAGCCTAGGAAACCTCCACAAATTCCCTAGCCCTCCAAGCCCAAGTCCAACTAGATGTAGTGTGTGTATCCAAATGAAAGATCCAGACAAAGATAACAATACTTCCCTCCTCTCAACAACCCAAGAAAACTCCACAAGTTCCCAAGGTCTCCAAAAACACAACAAGTCCAAACAATCACAACCAACCCCCACAATCATAAGCAAGAACCCCATCCCCCCGTTTTCTTCCTTCCCCCTTCCCTTTTTATACCCTCCTCCCCTTCTCCATCTCAACCACCTCTCATTAATGTCATTAACTTCTCATCCATCCTTACAATTGACTTCTATTCTCCCAAGTAAAGCTGGGAGTACATTTGGAAATGTGACATGAATATAAAATTGGGAATTTCATGGGAAAGGACCATGTCTTCTCCAAAGTAAATCTGAAAAGTACATTTGGGAATGTGAGGTGAATATATATATTGATAATTAAATGGATAGGACTATGTCTTCTCCCAAGTAAATGTGAGAGTACATTGGGGAATGTGAGACATAATTACATGGAGAGGACCATGTCTTCTCGTTAGTAAATGTGAGGGTACATTGGGTAATGTGAAATGAATATATATATTGATAATGAGATGGAGAGGACTATGTCTTCTCCCAAGTAAATGTGAGGGTACATTGGGTAATGTGAA